>JAHNEJ010000167.1:0-287012 GCA_022559845.1 Amorphophallus konjac
CAGTAACCGATCTGGAAACCGTCGCCGTTTCCCGACCGACCCTACGAAACCCACAAAACCACAGTTTCGCTAGAACGGACCCAAACACAGCTGTTTCCGCGCCGAACGACGTGCAATGGCAGGGGAAACGAGCAGAACGCAGTGGTGTTCCGTCACCCTACCTCCACCGAAGAAACCGTGCGCCGAAGCGACTAATCCACGCCGAAAACGCCGTTGAAGCCTCGCCGTTCCACGAACCCACGGCCGAGCTTCCACGCGCCTCCACCGCCTCGATCCTCATCCATCCTCGCCCGCGCCTCGCCCGCGCCGTCCCCGCCTCGCCCGTACTCCGCCCCGTCGGCCGCCGGAGAGAGAGGGAGAGAGGAGAGAGCGTGAGAAGAGAGAGGGAGAGAAATGAGAAATGAGAGGGGAGAGAGAGAGAAAAGCTATTTATAGGGAAATCCGGAAAATCGGAAAAATCCAGAAAAATAGAAAATCACACCCTCGCGATCCTCGGAACGCACCGATAGCAACGGTACCACTCGCGCCCTGGTGAACGGCCCGGTTCACCCGCAACGAGGTTCCGAAGGGAAAGCCGAAACCCACGCCGGGAATCGGAAAAACACACGCGGAAAAAGCCGCGGAACGCCTCCGGGCCTCCGAAACAACTCCGGATCGCACCGATCCGAACACGAAAGATGTCCGAAACGAAATTTCAGACAAAACAGAGTTGGACAATCCGAGAAACCAGATCCGGAGCCCACGAAAAGGATCCGAAGAATCCGGGGCATTACAGGAATGGTGATGGAAAGTGAAAGCGCAAGCGATGTGGCGATGATAGGCTCGGGTGGTGGCAAAGGTGAAGGTGAAGGCGTGGCTGAGGGTAAAGGTAAAGGCATGGCTTGCTCAGGCTCGGGCGAAGGTGATGGCAGAGATGCAGGCGAGGGTGGAGATGGAAGTGGTGATGGAAGAACTGGTAGTGGAGACGGAGATGATGGCGATGGCAATGGAGATGGCGAGGATGGTGATGAAGGTGGAGGGGGTGAAGAGGGAGATTGTGATGTCCACCATCGACGTGTCGACACAACGTGTCGAGCCGTGTTAGGGATAGAAGTAGCGGAGGTGGCGGCGGGAGAAGAAGGGCAGGCACTAGCATGAACAGAGGCTTGGGTTTGTGGCGGCGATGGAGTCGGAGTTGGAGATGGCGATGGTGCTGGGGTAGGTGATGAAATAGGTGAGGAATCGAATGGTGGAGTGGGTGACAGAATGGGTGCAATGCCCGATAAAGAATCATGGGGGTGCCCCTGGTCTTGTAGAGACGGTTGCCTGGGCTTCGCTGCTTGCTGCTGCTGCTGCTTGCGGAGATGTAGAACAACCTTATGCATGGCGGCCCAATCAATCCTCTTATCATCTTCTAAGCCATAAACATACTCTCGGAATTCGGGGCAATCCACAACCAAATGCCCCTGTTGGCGATGGTAATCATAAAATTGAAGCATATCTCCTTCCGCGGGTTGGCAAGGCACAACTGGAGGGAGCGGCAACGCGTGAGCGGCCATCAAAGCCTTGAAAATATCTAAAAACTACTCCGGCAACGGAGGACGATGAGGAGCCTGCTTCGGGCAAGGTAGATGCCGAGGGATATGAGATGGTGGAGAGGGAAGTTGTAACGACCCGAGAATCCGATTACCGGGAAGGCCCGATAACCCGAGACTCGTACCGCCACCCACGAGTCCGAAGACTCGGAAGGGTTAAAAGGATGGTGTGAAGACTACACAAGTATCACAAATAATTGCAGAAATTAAAGAGTTATAATATTAAGCAGGAAATAAATTAACAATTTACATTTTACATGGTCCACAATAAAATAACAACAACAGCAAGAACAGTCCACGACTAGTACAGTGACAAGAAAGAAAAGTACAGCTACACGGGGCATACCCCGGCTCTGACCTCTGGCACTACCTCTGGGCACCCGCACCACGCTGCGCTCCTGACGCGCTCCCCGAAGGTGGCGTCTCACCTGAAACACGGTGAAAACACGCAGGGAATGAGTCTCGGAACAAGACTCAGTAGGGATCACTCGAACCCTACCTCGTAAAACGAGAAACCACTACTCTAGCGGTAGGAAAGTACCTCGGAAAGGATAGCCCTGCACTCTACAGAACTAGACCCTATGGCACGCAAACCGACACACGTGCCTCGGTACGAGAAGACCGAAATCAACGGTCGAACCGTAAAACCCGAAGGTCGGAAACACACGACTGACAGTCTGACACTCCGTACTCGACAGGAGTACCACCCACTAGAAGCACAGCCGGTAGCGTCCCCTGACGTTTTATACCGCACCGCAGGTGAACCGCCTGACGTGGTAGGTCCTACCCGAGGCGCAAACACCGTACAAGTAACCACAACAAGTGACTAGCTGGGGTCACGCCCGTCGACGTGGGTCCAACCGCCCCCAACCACGTGTGCACACACAGACCACGCGTCCTAGGTCTGTCCCTCTGACCGGTTTTCCCCCGTAGCCGGACTCTGGCTAAGACGAGGAGCCTACGGTAACCGGTCCACAAACCGTCTCGAAAGGTGGGTGCCCGTACACCACTCCCAGGTGAGACCAGCACCTCGTACTGGTGGGCTACGACTAGTGGAGGGTCACTGAAGGAGTAGACTCTCGAGTCAACGGAAAACGACGTCCGAAACCGACAACGTGTGGGAATCACCCCACGCACCAGCCTCGTCGCACGGTGGCCACAGTCGGAGAAAAACGGACTCACCGCCCACGGCCAAACTCATGACCAAGGCAAACGGAACCTCCGGACACCAAAGACACGGTCACGGAACTTCACGGGGTGCCCGGGACGCACACACGGCCCAAGGGGAACACCCAATAACAGCTAGATCGCGCTAGGGATACCTACCGCGACACGGAAGAACGCGCTAGGGAACCCTAGCGCAACAGGGAAGATCGCGCTAGGTCTCGCTAGCGCGACAGGGACCATCGCGCTAGGGAACCCTAGCGCGACAAGGACCATCGCGCTAGGTCCTCCTAGCGCGACAAGGATGATCGCGCTATGACCCCATAGCGCGACAGGAACCGCCTCCTATTCATCTTCTCCGATGAACGCGCTCGGTCGGGGCAGCGCGACCTCCAAGAATGCGCTACTGGAGTATAGCGCGTTCTCAGTCCGCGGCCGAAAACGGTAAGAACGCCCAAAAATTCTAACCACGCCCCCATGCCTCCATAGGAGAGGGGGAAAACAAAGGGGAAGACCCCTGGGGACCCCTAGCATGATTCTAGGCCATCAAAACATGAAATCATGCATCAAATCCATAGATCGGGCGAGCTCTCCCCAAATTATGGAAAAACCCAAAAACGCTCAAACGATCCCCTCTCGGCCTCCCCGCGGCCTATAAATCGCTGAAAAGATCGGCATGAGGCTAAGGAACGTCACCCTACCTCAATGGAGCGAATGCTCCGCCGGATCGATCACGAATCACGAAGAATGCTCGAAGCTTCACGAACTCCCCACGCTTCCCACGCTTGCCGCACGCCCACGAGATCGCCTCACCGTCGCCCACGCGTCCGCGCCGTCGCCCCGCCGTCGTCCGTAGCCGGAGAGGGGTTCGTTGCGCCCGAATGGGAGAGAGTGGGAGAGAGGAGGGCGGTCACGGTTGGGGAAGGAAGGAGGAAGAAGAAGAAGAAAGAGAAAGGGGAAAAGAAAAAGAAAAGAATTAGGGTTATATAGAAAATCCGAATTTTCAGAAAAATACCAAAAAATAGAAAAATATATTTCCGGAATCCTCGGAACGCACCGATCGCAACGGTACCACTCGTGCCTGGGGGAACCGCCTGGTTCGCCCGCAGCGAGCTTCCGAAGGAAAAGCCGAAACACACACCGGGAATCGGAAAACACACGCGGAAAAGCCGCGGAACGCCTCCGGGCCTCCGAAACAACTCCGGATCGCGCCGATCCGAACACGAAAGATGTCCGAAACGAAATTTCAGACACAACAGAGCCCGACGCTCCGAAAACCAGATCCGGGACCCACGAAGAAGGATCCGAAAGGTCCGGGATATTACAGCCCTCCCCCCTTAAGGAATTTCGTCCTCGAAATTGAGAACAACCCAAGGGGAAAGAAGAGGAAGACTCACTCAAACAGATACGGGAACTGCTGACGCATCTCGTCCTCACGTTCCCACGAAGCCTCACCACCAGAGTGTCGTTGCCACACGACCTTTACCAAGGGAATGACCTTGTTCCGCAGGCGCTGCTCTCGCCTATCCTCCACGCGGATCGGAAACTCTAGGAGAGAAAGATCTGGAGTCACCTCAGGCCAAACGAAAAACTCGAGCACATGAGAGTCATCGGGCATATACTTCCGCAACATCGAGACGTGGAACACGTCATGCACCGACGCTAACTCAGGAGGTAACTGCAACCGGTAAGCAACCTCACCGATGCGTTCCACAATCGCAAAAGGACCAATATAGCGGGGACTCAGCTTCCCACGCCGTCCAAAACGCATCACCCCCTTCATCGGAGAAACTCTCAAGAACACATGATCGCCCACGGCGAACTCGAGGGGCTGCCTCCTACGGTCAGCATAGCTCTTCTGCCGACTCTGGGCCGCCAACATGTTTTGACGAACCAGGTGCACAACATCCACGCATTGCTGCACCAATTCCGGTCCCGTCAAAACACGCTCACCCACCTTAAACCAATCAAGCGGAGTCCGACAAGGACGCCCATACAATGCCTCATAAGGAGCCATGCCGATGCTCGAATGATAACTGTTGTTATAGGCAAACTCCACCAACGGTAGGTGATGAATCCAACTCCCCTGCCACTCCAGGCAGCAGGATCTCAGCATGTCCTCCAAAGTCTGAATGGTCCTCTCAGACTGACCATCTGACTGAGGATGATACGCCGAGCTAAATGCCAACTCCGTGCCAAGAGCTCGCTGGAGACTCCTCCAGAACCCAGAAGTGAAGCGCGGATCCCGATCCGACACGATCGAAATGGGAATCTCATACAACGGCACGATCCGCTTCACATAAAGACGAGCCAACTTAGGCACGCTCCAGCTGACCTTGACCGGTAGCAACCGCGTCACCTTCGTCAGCCGATCCACCAGTAACCAAATACTGTCCTGCCCACTCGGGGTCCTTGGCAACCCCACCACAAAATCTGTGGTCACATGGTCCCACTTCCAAGCAGGAACATCCAAGGGCTGGAGAGTACCTCCTGGTCGCTGATGCTCCGCCTTCACCTGCTGACAGATCAGGCACCTGGCCACAAATTCGGCAACATCTCTCTTCATGCCAGGCCACCAAAACTGCCTCCGCAAGTTCCGATACATCTTCGTCGCACCCGGGTGTACAGTGTACCTGCTCCCATGAGCCTCGCGTAACACCGCACGACGAACCTGCTCCTCCGCTGGGACGTACAACCTGCCACGAAACCCCGCAGCACCGTCGTCGCCGAGCTCCACGTCAGCCATCGCAAGAATCCGGGGCAACTCAGGGTCCGCATGCTGAGCCTCTGTCACCTGACGACGGATAGCAGGAGTGACAGTCAGACTCGCAAGCACTGCCAACCCTCGCTCCTGGGGAATCTTGAGCCTGAAGGATACTTCGGGCACCTGTTCCCAGAGCCTCCACTTCCTCAGCATCAAGGTACTGACCGCCACCTTCCGACTCAAGACATCGGCGACGACATTCATCCTGCCCGGCTGATAAGACAGGGTGAAGTCATAGTCCTTCATGAACTCCATCCAACGCCTTTGTCTGAGGTTCAGATCTCTCTGCGAGAACACATACCTCAAACTCTGATGGTCAGTGAACACCTCGAACTTCTCGCCGTACAGATAATGCCTCCAGATCTTTAGCGCGAAGATCACCGCCGCCAACTCAAGGTCATAGGTAGGGTAGTTCTCCTCGTGGGGCTTTAGCTGCCGAGATGCATAAGCCACCACTCTACCATGCTGCATCAGAACAGCACCCAATCCGACGCCGGAAGCATCTGTACACACCACAAAACCTCCCGATCCAGAAGGCAAAACCAACACCGGAGCCGAGGTGAGCAATCTCTTCAGTTCCCTGAAGCTCTGCTCACACTCCTCGGACCAAACGAAAGGTACATCTTCCGCGTGAGCCTCGTCATCGGGGTCGCAATGCGGAAAAAATCCTAGATAAATCGGCGATAATAACCCGCAAGCCCCAAGAAACTCCGGATCTCCGTCACCGACCTCGGCCTCGGCCATTGCATCACAGCCTCGACCTTGGCGGGATCCACGGAACTGCCATCACCAGAAATCACGTGTCCCAGAAAGTGCACCTCGCTGAGCCAAAACTCGCACTTGCTGAGCTTCGCATACAACTGGTGATCTCGCAACGTCTGCAGCACCACACTCAAATGGTACGCATGCTCCTCAGCAGACCGCGAATAAACAAGGATGTCGTCCACGAAGATGACCACAAACTGGTCCAAATACGGATGGAACACCCTCTGCATCAAGTCCATGAAGGCTGCTGGGGCATTGGTGAGCCCAAACGGCATCACCAGAAACTCATAATGCCCGTACCTCGTACTGAATGCAGTCTTCTCCACATCGGACCCGCGAATTCTCAGCTGATAGTAACCGGACCGCAAATCAATCCGCGAGAACACTCGCGCAGACTGAAGCTAGTCGAACAAATCATCAATCCGTGGCAACGGATACTTGTTCTTAATGGTCACTTCATTCAGCTGCCGATAGTCAATGCATAGCCGCAGACTACCGTCCTTCTTCTTCACGAACAACATGGGCGCACCCCAAGGGGAAAAGCTCGGACGAACATACCCCTTGGCCAGCAGTTCCTGCAACTGCGCCCTCAACTCCCTCAGCTCAGCGGGGGCCATACGGTAGGGAGCCTTCGCCAATGGTCCCGTACCAGGTACAACCTCGATCACGAAATCGATCTCCCGCTGGGGAGGTAATCCAGGCAACTCCTCAGGAAAAACATCGAGAAACTCGCACACCACTGCAATGTCCTCGACATCCGGCTCCATCCGGTCAGACACAACCACAGACGCGAGAAAACCCTGACAACTGGAATCAAGCAATCGACGGGCTCGAATAGCAGAGATAAGGAATCGAGAAGAGGTGGAACGGATACCTTGGAAATAGAAGGTCCTCTTGCTCGGATGCTGGAAGTAGACCCTCTTCATTCCACAATCCACCACCGCTCCATGAGTCTCGAGCCAATCCATGCCTAGAATCACGTCGTAATCCCGAAGCTACAACGCATACAACCTGCCTGGCATACTCCGCCCATCGATCCACACCGGAACCTGGTCGAAGCAATACGGAGTGACCATAAAGTCACCCGAAGGCAACTCCACTGCCAAATCACAGGACAACTGGGTCACCGGCTCCTCGACGCTCGACGCGAAATCCTCCGAAATAAACGAATAAGACGCGCCAGAATCAAATAAAACCCGAGCCGCACAACCCAAAATCTGAACGGCACCTTCCACGAGCTGCGACGCCACTGCCTCTGCCCTGGTCAAGTGCGTGATCTGGCCACGAGCTCTCTGCCTGCCTCCCACACTAGCTGACCTGGGTAGCGGCGGATACTGTCCCTGTTGCTGCTGCTGCTGCTGGGGAACCTGCTACTGCGGCGGCCTCTGAGGACAGTCACGCGCCATATGCCCTGGCTGGTCACACCGAAAACAGATGATCGGCGCCGTGCACTGCCTGCCTGGGTGGGTCCCGCCACACCGTGGACAAGGTCCTCGCGATCCACCCACCGATCCCTGACGCTGCAAAGGAAACGGCTGCTGTACACTGCCCGATGAAGCCTGCCCTTGATCCTTGTGCTTCTTACGGAAATTCTTCTTCAAGAACTTCTTGACCTTCGAGCCGAAGGACGCAGATCCTGCCACTGACGCTGCCGGTGCCGGTACTCCTGAACCACCCGACGCATGCTGGAAGAAACCCTGCTGCTGGGTAGCCGACTGCTGGCTGCGACCTGACAAGGACTGCCCCTGGCTGACCGGTCCTCGAGTCCTCTGCATATCCATCTCCAAGGAAATCGCAACACGAGACGCCGTCTCTAGATCAGTGGCCCCATTCGCGATCAAATGGTGCCTCAGCTCCAGCCTCAAGCCCTGCACAAACTGCGTCATCCTCACCCTCTCATGCTCCATGATATGAGGTGCGTACCGACCCAGCTCGACAAATCGGGCCCTGTACTGCAACACGGACATGTCACCCTGCACCAGCTCCAGAAACTCCCGCATTCGCTGCGTAGCAACGACGTCTGGACAGTACGTACGCTCGAAAGCACCGACAAAGTCACCCCACTTGACCTGCTCAAGTGGACGAAGCTGAAAGGACGTCTTCCACTCGGAAGACCACCACCTCCGAGCCGTACCCTGCAACTGGTTGTAGGCCAACACCACTCTGTCTCGACAGTACTCTTCGCAGAACTGAACACCCGCTCCATCTCCTCAAGCCAATCACGAGCCGCATCAGGGTCTGCCTGGCCGCTAAAGTAAGGTGGATGGAACTGCATGAAGTCCCTCACCGCTCGGCCTGGCCCACCCCTGACTGACGAGCCCTCACCAGCCTCTCCGCCGAACTGCTGAGACATGAGATGGTACATGCCACGGAAGAAATCCTCGGCCCCCGGAGCCCTCGCAGCATCCGCGGCCTCGGTAGCTCCCGGAACTCTGCTATGCTCCTCCTGGTCCCTCTGGACCCCCTGCTGAATCTCCTGACCTCCAGCTGACTGCCCCTGCTGAGAGCGAGAACTCCTCCTCGGCGCCATCCTCGCTCCTGAAGCACAAGACAGAAAACACGAAAACGGCAATGTCAGAATAAAACACGCGGTGCCCAATGCCAGCGTCACATGTACATCATCGTTGTGGACTAGTGGACCACTACAATTACCTATGATTCTCATGTAATTCCACAACCGCGCTCTGATACCAGCTGTAACGACCCGAGAATCCGATTACCGGGAAGGCCCGATAACCCGAGACTCGTACCGCCACCCACGAGTCCGAAGACTCGGAAGGGTTAAAAGGATGGTGTGGAGACTACACAAGTATCACAAATAATTGCAGAAATTAAACAGTTATAATATTAAGTAGGAAATAAATTAACAATTTACATTTTACATGGTCCACAATAAAATAACAACAACAGCAAGAACAGTCCAGGACTAGTACAGTGACAAGAAAGAAAAATACAGCTATACGGGGCATACCCCGGCTCTGACCTCTGACACTACCTCTGGGCACCCGCACCACGCTGCGCTCCTGACGCGCTCCCCGAAGGTGGCGTCTCACCTGAAACACGGTGAAAATACGCAGGGAATGAGTCTCGGAACAAGACTCAGTAGGGATCACTCGAACCCTACCTCGTAAAATGAGAAACCACTGCTCTAGCGGTAGGAAAGTACCTCGGAAAGGAAAGCCATGCACTCTACAGAACTAAACCCTACGGCACGCAAACCGACACACGTGCCTCGATACGAGAAGACCGAAATCAACGGTCGAACCGTAAAACCCGAAGGTCGGAAACACACGACTGACAGTCTGACACTCCGTACTCGATAGGAGTACCACCCACTAGAAGCACAGTCGGTAGCGTCCCCTGACGTCTTATACCGCACCGCAGGTGAACCGCCTGACGTGGTAGGTCCTACCCGAGGCGCAAATACCGTACAAGTAACCACAACAAGTGACTAGCTGGGGTCACGCCCGTCGACGTGGGTCCAACCGCCCCCAACCACGTGTGCACACACAGACCACGCGTCCTAGGTCTGGCCCTCTGACCGGTTTTCCCCCGCAGCCGGACTCTGGCTAAGACGAGGAGCCTACGGTAACCGGTCCACAAACCGTCTCGAAAGGTGGGTGCCCGTACACCACTCCCAGGTGAGACCAGCACCTCGTACTGGTGGGCTACGACTAGTGGATGGTCACTGAAGGAGTAGACTCTCGAGTCAACGGAAAACGACGTCCGAAACCGACAACGTGTGGGAATCACCCCACGCACCAGCCCCGTCGCACGGTGGCCACAGTCGGAGAAAAATGGACTCACCGCCCACGGCCAAACTCATGACCAAGGCAAACGGAACCTCCGGACACCAAAGACACGGTTACGGAACTCCACGGGGTGCCCGGGACGCACACACGGCCCAAGGGGAACACCCAATAACAGCCAGATCGCGCTAGGGATACCTAGCGCGACACGGAAGAACGCGCTAGGGAACCCTAGCGCAACAGGGAAGATCGCGCTAGGTCTCGCTAGCGCGACAGGGACCATCGCGCTAGGGAACCCTAGCGCGACAAGGACCATCGCGCTAGGTCCTCCTAGCGCGACAAGGATGATCGCGCTATGACCCCATAGCGCGACAGGAACCGCCTCCTGTTCATCTTCTCCGATGAACGCGCTCGGTCGGGGCAGCGCGACCTCCAAGAACGCGCTACTGGAGTATAGCGCGTTCTCAGTCCGCGGCCGAAAACGGTAAGAACGCCCAAAAATTCTAACCACGCCCCCATGCCTCCATAGGAGAGGGGGAAAACAAAGGGGAAGACCCCTGGGGACCCCTAGCATGATTCTAGGCCATCAAAACACGAAATCATGCATCAAATCCATAGATCGGGCGAGCTCTCCCCAAATCATGGAAAAACCCAAAAACGCTCAAACGATCCCCTCTCGGCCTCCCCGCGGCCTATAAATCGCGAAAAAGATCGGCATGAGGCTAAGGAACGTCACCCTACCTCAATGGAGCGAATGCTCCGCCGGATCGATCACGAATCACGAAGAATGCTCGAAGCTTCACGAACTCCCCACGCTTCCCACGCTCGCCGCACGCCCACGAGATCGCCTCACCGTCGCCCACGCGTCCGCGCCGTCGCCCCGCCGCCGTCCGTAGCCGGAGAGGGGTTCGTTGCGCCCGAATGGGAGAGAGTGGGAGAGAGGAGGGCGGTCACGGTTGGGGAAGGAAGGAGGAAGAAGAAGAAGAAAGAGAAAGGGGAAAAGAAAAAGAAAAGAATTAGGGCTATATAGAAAATCCGAATTTTCGGAAAAATACCGAAAAATAGAAAAATACATTTCCAGAATACTCGGAACGCACCGATCGCAACGGTACCACTCGTGCCTGGGGGAACCGCCCGGTTCGCCCGTAGCGAGCTTCCGAAGGAAAAGCCGAAACACACACTGGGAATAGGAAAACACACGCGGAAAAGCCGCGGAACGCCTCCGGGCCTCCGAAACAACTCCGGATCGCGCCGATCCAAACACGAAAGATGTCCGAAACGAAATTTCGGATACAACGGAGCCGGACGCTCCGAAAACCAGATCCGGGACCCATGAAGAAGGATCCGAAAGGTTCGGGATATTACAGAAGTGGAGAAGGAAGTGGGGGTTGCATAGGTAATGGTGCGTGGTTAGGGGAAGGATTTGATGGAGGCACGTGTGGAGCGAAAAGTGAGGTGGGAGGTATGTGGACGGCATCTACCTGCTCGGGGTGTGATGTTCCCTTGACCGGAGGTGGAGGTTCATGTGGGTATAAAGAGGTGGAAGGCTGACTCGTGGAGGTTTGATATGTGGAGGGATATGTGGGGGTATATGGGTGTGGGGGAGCGGAAGGCTGACTCGCGGAAGGATATGTAGTGGAGGGCTGACTCATGGAAGGCGATGGATAGGAGGCGTATGTGGGCGTAGAAGGTGGAGGAGACTCTGGGTCAAGGGAAACTAGGAGTTGTTGGCAGATAAAGCGGGCTCGGCTATACAATTGTTGCCAGGAGGTGATATCATTCAAGGCTAAGATAAAGCGGTACTCGGGCGTTGCATTAGAAATGATCATTTTGATCTGCTCTCCCTCCGGAATATGCCCCGGGACTTGCGCGGCCAAGTGACGCCAGCGATCAGCAAAGGTAGAGAACTCCTCGTCGGGCTTCATCTTCTCATGGGCCAGATCAACCATAGAATACTTGGGCTCAACCTGGTCTTGATACTGTTGAAGAAATCTCTCTTGGACGACTTGAAAATCCACAACTTACTCTTGCGGAATAGAAAAGAACCAATCCCGAGCCGGGCCTTCCAACGACAGACCGAATAAATATGACATCAAGCGTTGGTCATGTCGAAATTGGGCCGACTCATAAATGAACTCCTTTAAGTGCACATAGGGGTTACCAACTCCGCCATAGTGATGATAGGTAGGAATTTGTGAACGCGGTGGAAGCTGAAGACCTTGGAATGCAAATGGGACACTCAAAGAAGATTGGGGATCAATTCGACGTTGAAGTTCATCAAGCTGATGTTGGGCTTGAGCAATCATCTGCTCAATGAGGAGAGATCGGGAAGGATGCAAGCCAGCCTGAGCAAGATATTGTGGATTTGGACCAGGGTTATGATATTGGGCCGGATAAAGAGATCCGGACTCAGAAGAAGGAAAGCCGATTGTAGGAGTGGAAGGATATGTATGCCTGGAAGGATCATGAATGTGGGAATAAGAACTGATTGGGCCAGTAGCAACATGGGTAGAAGGAGCGGGCCTATTAAGAGAAGCAGGCTCATTAAGGGAATAAGAAGGTCCGCTAAAGGAAGGGGGCCCATTAAAAGAGCGAGGCCCATTGAAGGGATAAGGCCCACTAAGAGATTGCGACTCAATAAAGGAAGATGGGCCACTCGAAGAATATGGCCCATTAAAGGAAGGAGGCCCATTAGATGAATGAGGCCCGTTATGAGGATGAAACTCATTAAGATGATTAGCGGTGAGTTTTTGGGCCTGGACCGGGTCCATTTGGCAAACAAGAGGTGATAAGTGGGCCATGAGATTTACTTGTGAGTCGGAAGGGCCACGAGAAGATGGGCCCGCGTGGGAAGAGGAATCCCCGTGGGGGTAGGTAGATGGGGAAGAAGAAGGGTAACATACAGGAGAAAAATGGCGCTCCATGAAGGCAAATGGAGACTTTATATAGGGAAAATCAAGGGCATACAATGAGGGAAGTAAGGGCTTGAAGATCAAGGAGGGGGGCTGACTCAATAATGTAAAGGTAAAAAAGAAAGAAAAAGAAACCTAGGACGTTGAGACTGGACGAATGAACACACAGAATGGACTAGCCTAAATAGACCTAATGACAAAACCTATATGGATAGTGGGGATGCAACATAAAATGGCACAAATGGGCTTGGACAATCCCAAACAACACAAATAATATGCAGGATTTCACCCAAGTTAACCAAGTTAATATGATGGAAACTATTTTATTGTCAAAGTTTTGGTGGGCCTTTAAATGTCTTTAAATTAAGATTAATTCCTTCAAGATAGGTATCATATAGGGAATAAGGCTCAAACTTTGGGTTGACTAGGGTTAACTCCTTCACAACGTATGCAAATGCAAGCCTAATGGGTGGAAAGGTACAACCGGCCCGGCGTCCGTGTGGGAATCCACGGCTCACGTGGACTTATGGAGGTCCCGGATAAGATCACCTAGTCGAGCCCAAGGAATATGGGAGCGAGAGGATCACTTACCGAGGGGAAATGTAACTACAATATGGCAATATGCATGACCCTATGTGCACCAGAGTGCATGCAATTTCTAGCCTAAATCTAACAAATCAAGATATAATGAACATATGTGAACGTAACAACATGGATGCAAACAAAGTGAACAACATGAGCATGACATGCTATCTAAACATGGACATACACACCAAAATCGCAGCAAAGCATGAGACAAGTGATGGGCACTAGAGGTCCCACCGTGATCACCAAAAAAGGGGTGTAGATGTGGAAAATGTGGATGTGTATATGCGTAACGACCTCACAAATCACATGAATAAGCATGAAGACATATGTGCACCAATCAAGTGAATAACATTAATATGTGACTATGTAAACATGGTAGCATGATCATACAATCAAGACAAAGGCGATAAAAGATGTAAAAGAATACCGTGATCGCCACCAAGGAATGACAACGCCAAAAGAATATAAAATACTAAGTGCGCTGTGTACCTTGGAAAAAGAGGATGATCGCGCTCAATATCAAGATGCGGAGACTATGTGGATTACCTCTCCTTGCCTTCCAGCTGGTTAGAAGGTAAGGGCCTCACTTTCCATGCTTTCCTGCGAAATAAACACAAACAAGAGGTAAAATCTATTAGAAAATACTAAGTGTAGAAATCTGCCCAAGTGCATAAAGTAGCATGAAAGATTGATGGTAAACTTACCGGGAGAGGGTTTTTAACCCCTATGGAAGGGTGTAAACAATAGGTGTGTATATTGTGATGAGATTAACATGAAGAAATTGATTTAATATGCCATGATGAACATAGATAAACAAGGTGTAAAATTACATGCCACAAGAAAAATTGTGCAAACAGTGTAAAGTGGGTGCAAAGACTGATGCAAACAGTAGGGTAAACGAAGTCCAAATGTGGAGAAATTTGCGATGATAGAAGACTTGAGTGTTGTAAAGAAGCAGGAACAAGAATCACTCCAAAAGGAGGTCGGGACAGAAAGTTATGACACCGGAGATTTGGTGAAACATGCGAACTGTGTAGAAAATACAGAACAATGCACAAAATGGACTCAGAGTGATGAATATCTCGCAAGATAGAACACCAAAAGATGAAAGAGTGGATGCTATGGAAAGGTGGGAGTGTTGTGGTGAAACTAGGGCAAAAAGTAGGATTTAAAACGGGAAAGAGACCAGTGAGAAATGGGGTGGAAAACACAAGAAAATAGAGGGGTGCAGAACATGGGAGAAAAATGACTAAGTATAAAAACAGAATGAACGTGCAAAACTCATAGACAAAAATATGAAGGAAGATGATGAGGTAACGAGCCAAAAATCAAGGAACACAAAGATTATACTTCCCTCTAGAGCGTGGAGTTGAAAGGACGGATTAAGAGTGCCCACGGCCTCGCACCGGCGACGCAAACATGCCCCCGTCGCAAGAAATCTGAGTTTCAGCAAAGTGCAGAACAGTGTGGTGAAACCTCAAAAGTAGGGGCTTGGAAGAGGGGGAAAAGATATGAGAAATAAGGCAAACATATAATCAACGTGAAGCTAATACTCCCCTCTTCAAGATGGAGTTGAGGGAGGACGAAAAGGATGAAGCATGACTCTGCGTCGGTTAGATGAATAGGCCCCCGTCATGGACTTTGTAGCAGAAATCAGCAAACTTTGATGATTTGCCAAAAGTAGGGGCGAAGTTGAGAGGGCAAACGTTGATGAAATTAAGCAAACAAGGAACCAAAATGAAGCTTATACTTCCCTCTTCAGGCTAGGGTCAAAGGGTTGAGTCAACAATCCAGCATGGCTTCGCCGTCGCCTTGGAAACGCGCCCCCGTCACACAGGAAATCTGGGCAGGTTTATATAGAAAAAGTGGTGAAACCCCCAACTTTCTCCCACGATTCTAGAAGATAGAGTTCACCAAATCTCGAGATCTCTGAATCATTCTCGAGATAATAGTCAAGATAAGGCGTAGGAACAAACGTGACTCTTTTTGGTTGAAGATTGTGGAAGTTATGGCTCTTAGAAGAAGCCTCTGGAACCTAATCTGCAGGGTTTTTTGGTTGCACGAAAAGTAGAAAAACCTGATATTGCGGCCATTATTCCAGGAGATATAGCCCATCAAAATTTGATTTATATGAACCAAATTAAATATAATATAAAGGGCTAGAAGTAGGAAAAAACGGGGATCAATTTGGATAAGTATTCTCGAAGTTATGGCCGCCGCAAGATAGGCACATCACGCAGGTTCGTGGAGATAAGAGTCCAGAGCAGGCCGGACTCTTATTGGATAAACGGTCGGACGACCGACCGTTAAGGGTTAAACGGTCGTCAACCGACTGTTTGCAACAATGAACGGCCATTAGCACGACCGTTTAAGGTAGACCTTGTGCGACTGTGGAAATTGGATCATATCTCCCAAACGGTGCAGAATTAGCAAAAGTGGTAGAAGATAAAATTATAGATAACTCAAAAATGAACAATTTTTATGAAGAAAGTAAGATGAGAAAATGATCAGAAGAGAGAGAAAATAGGGCTAGAAGAGAGAGAAAGAATATCGGGACACAGGTGAACAGTGCAGTATGCTGGAAAAGTGTAAATAACTTGAAATCGATGCAGAACTGACCAATGACGTAGAAGAAGAAATTGTAGGGATTTGAAAGATGAACAACTTTGGTGAAGGTCACATTTTGAAAAGAGGACAGGAAGGGGGTGAAAAAGGACCGTTTTCAAGACTACGCAATGAAAGGGGGCTGAATGCTTGAGGGAAGCCGGCCTAAATGGGCCGTAAGGCAACTTTGAAGGCCGAAAGGTGACAAGATAGGCTCCAGGGCTCTATGAAATAATGATCTCCATGGTTCAAAGGGAATGGAATAATGAAATGGGCTCAAAATCTATCCAAGAAAGGCTCCAAAATAATGGGTAATTCGGGGCATCAAAATGATGAATAAGAGAAATGACTCAACTTGCAGGCTAAAAATGGGTGTCAACACCCGCGTCAGTCCCGTGTCAGATCTGGTCGATCCGTTTTTTTACTCTACGAAAAAATGCGGAAGTGAAATATTTTGTAAGACTGAAATATTTTGTTATAGGAATGAAACATTTTATTATAAGAATGAAACATTTTATTTGACTACAGAAATGAACGAATAGAAATGAAATATTTTGTTTGACTACATTTAAAATCTTCACGTACGTACAAAATGGTTCACTTATACGCAATGTGTTTTATCTCTGTGCAATATGTTTAACCTCTCAAATGAAATATTTTGATTGACTACAATTAAATATTTACGTATATACAAAATGTTTCACTTATATGCTTCGTTTCTGTAGTCAAACAAAATGTTTCATTCTTATAACAAAACGTTTCATTCCTGTAACAAAATATTTCACTCCCGTCAAACAAAAAGTTTCATTTCTATTCGTTCATTTCTCTAGTCAAATAAAATATTTCATTCTTATAACAAAACGTTTCATTCCTGTAACAAAATATTTCACTCCCATCAAACAAAATGTTTCATTTCTATTCGTTCATTTTTGTAATCAAATAAAATGTTTCATTCTTATAACAAAACGTTTCATTCCTATAACAAGAGATTTCAGTTTTACAAAATATTTCACTCCCGCATTTACCGCCGAGTAAAAAAGCGGGCCGACCGGGTCTGACACGGGGCCGTACGTATCTGACGCGGGATGTCCTTTTTACATTAAAAATGGTTATTTCAACTTTTGGGGGGTCAATGAGAGAGGATGTTACAATTTGAGCTGACTTTTATGCACCGGATGAGGTGCACAAAGCATTACTCTTCTTATTTTATAAGTATCGTAGACCATTATATCCGCTTTGATAGTGAGTTATATTGGGATTAACCTGAATTAACTCTGTTTTAACTCCCATGTTAACTTGGCAACTTGCATTATTTACTCGGATTAAAAGTGAAGTACATCCATGAACCATGGATTACTTATCCCACCTCAATTGGTGGATTAAACTAACATTTTTTGTTGTTAAATCAAAAGTGAGTTAAATGAGAGATTTTGTTGACCCAATTAACTCAATCATGATTATCTTAAATGCCTACTAAAGTGGAAGTGTATAAATTTGTTGCATACCATGCCGTCTAAACATGGAGGTCGAAGAAAGTAAACAAGCATGCGGCAAGAGCTATACGATGGTGTGGCGGGTACTTTGGCATTGATGTCGCTCCCAGCAACGAGAGAAAAGTTGGATAAATGTGTTAATTTTCTTAAATTTTAAATTTTTTTATAAATAAACTCTCTTAATCTCCTTAGGAGTCTATTTGTAAAATTACATTTTTATTTTCATGATTATTTTGAAAAACCTCACCGCATTGTACTTACCAAAGTATCTTCGTGTCATTGTCTATCATTATTTCATTAAAACATCGGGCTGATATTTAATTAGAATTAGAAATTTCAAAGTAATTGAGGTGTGTAAAGTTTCGACTAGGAACGTAGCGAAAAACATCGAAATCTTAGATTACATGTCGTTGTCGATTTTTCAAAATCGAACAAGAACGGCAAATCGTGCGGTGTAGAGAACAATTCTATACCTTTGCGGGGACAAGAATCTCTCAAAAGCTTGAAGATGGACGAGTGGAGGATCTCAGAGTCGCAAGCCGTCCAATCGTCTGGCCTCTAGACGTATCAACACGAGTAGAGGAAGCAGTCAGGATCTCCTCTGCGATCTCCACACGTTGATCCGACCTCAATACCACCATCCACCGTGGAGGAGGAGGAGGAGAGGGTGCACCTTGGAGAGAGAGAGAAGAGAGAGAGGTGACTAGGGTTTTCTTTGGAGCTTGGCCCAGGGTTTCACCTTTCAACACATATTTATAGACCTCCGATGTGTTTCATAAAAACTCAGTAATTATCTATAAAGTCCACACATCTCGATTAGTCTAATAATCTATTGTGTGTGACCCTCTAGGCCTAATTGTTTGTTTGGTTTCCTAGCCCATTAAGCCAAGAACCCTTCTCAACTTAATAAATCTTATCCATTAACTCTTAATGGAATCAACGGGCTTTCCGATCACGAAAGACACCAAGTAACACCTCGTGATCCCAAATGACATTGGGGATAAGTAACCTATATTGGAACCTTTCCGTCTACAGATTCTACACAGTTATAGATCTTCATTCATCCAATGCCCTTATCAAGACTAGGGTATGGTGCAACTGTCAAACCCGATTGTGTCCTGCCTCAACTGAACTCTGTACTCCAAAAAGGTTCATTAGAAAAACTCCTTCTTCATAATGAACTCACATACCATGGGTAGGGATTTTCTGAGTACATATCCATAGGGCATTCTCTCTCTTATATCATACAGAGAGTGAATGATATCTTATTGTCATACTAATTACCTTCTTAAGAGTTCCACTAAGTCTGAATAATTAAGTGTACATGATCACTTAACAAAAATCTATAAGTTAGCAATCAAATACTCAATAGCTCTCATGCAAGACATCTTTAGTGACTCAGTCTAACATTCAACTATACTACTGAGATTATAGAATACCCTGATTAACAGTATGATTACCATCCAGGGATTCTAGATGGAGTCAATTCAATGTACTCATTCCATTATTGAGCATCCACACACGTACTTTAGTGTCTCCACACTAATGACTATGAGAACAGTCATACCTATCATATGAGTAAGTATCATGTGTACCAGTCTATCCGGATCCTCAATGTCCCTTCTTGAAGATCCCACGACTGGGAACATTTAGAACATGTGCCTCTAGATGACTGACATTATTATCATAATCTCATTATGATCCAGCCATCATCGAACAAGTTCAAGGACTTCATTACATTTATATCATTAAGACACATTAAATGCAATGAAGAAATGCCATTAGTATGAATAAGAATGGGATATGACAAGAAATGTCACCATCACATCTCATGTGATTGGCTTATAGGACATACATTTCTATCAAGGTGAACCTGAGGCATGCATGAGTGGTTCACCACCTCCTCACATGATGGGGAGGTCGTGAGTTAGATTCCGCTCCTAGCTTGCGAAATAGGATCACTTATATGACTGGCATTCAAGTGGGGGCTGGTGGACATGTGGACGTGGAGGTCGTTGCATGCGAAGAGGCATAGGATGCTGACTTGAGGAAGTTTAAGAGTCTCTTTTAAATTCTTAGTTTGTTGGTCTTAAAGAAGATTAGGAGTCACTTTTTTAATTGTTTAGTATGTTGGCCTTCCAAAGTTAAAGAGTTGCTATTAGTAGGAGTTTGTAACCTCCCTATATATAAGGAGGTGGGGTGGAATGTTTAGGGAACTTTTTGGCCAAATGAAAATATCCTTGTTTGAGCCTTTGCTCTGATTTTTCTTCATCCTACGCCCTTCTTCCCTGAGAGCGCATCATTTCTTCTTCCGCTTTCGGCCTACATCAGTTGATATTAGAGCGAGGATGTTCACTTGCTCGATGGAGAATGATGGGAACGGCGTCAACCATGCCCTCAACGAAGATCAAGGTGTGCAGGCCCTTTGGGGTGTTGTACGGTCAAGACAGTGGCAGTTAACATAGATCCAAAGCACGCTGGCGGCTGTGGCGATTAGTGACAATGTCACAATAGAAGGATGGAGCCAGACGGCGTGCATGCCGGCGAGGTACCTCCCGACCAGCGGGTCTAACACCATTGCCCGATAATTCCACATGCGGACCAGGCCTATGACGACACCTCCAACGACGAGGATCATCGTCTTCCTCCAGTCTATCGACAGGGGCAACTAGGGGACCAGGTAGCACCATCTTCTGATCACTACCGCCCATGTCATGACTTTAGGATGAAGATCGACATCCATAGCTTTGATGGTCACGTGCATATCAAAGATTTCATCGACTGGGTTGCTACCTTAGAGTACGTCTTCGACTACATGGAGGTCTCAAGGGACAAGTGAAGTTGATATCTGCAAGCTTCATGAAAGCGCTTTTGCGTGGTGGGAGCAGACGAGGACTAACCGATGACACCAATGGAAACTGCCTGTGCGATCGTGGTACAAGATGAAGAAGCTCTTGTGGGCAAGATTCCTACCTCCGGACTACCAACAATACCAGGACTGTTGCTAAGGGAGCCAGTCCTGAGCGACTACACCAATGAGTTCTACTGGCTAAACGCCCGCAACAATCTGATGGAGACTGATAACCAACAGGTCTCTCGCTACCTTGGCAATTTGTGACAACGTGGGCGAGCATGCGACCCTTCACCCAGTCTGGAGGTTGTTCGAGGCCGTTAACTTGGCCCTCAAAATCGAGGCTTAGGTAGCGTGATTAGCACGCCCTCCCTTGCCCTCCACGAGTGCTGCCCCTATCTTTTCAGGTTGTGGCAAGAAGGCAACAACGCAACGAGCTACAATAGTGTTGAAGCCATAATAGCCCGTGACTCAAGAGGTGGGTACCAGCAGAGGATGAGGCAGCCCGTGCAACCCCTATACAAGGCCCACCCCGAGAAAGTACTACCGCTGCCACCAGTCGGGACATCGTTCCAATGAGTGTCCCACCCACAAGCAAACCAACCTTATAGATGCAACAATGGACAATGTGGATGCACACGCAGATGAAGAAGGGGAGAGAGACTGCGAGGTTGTTGAGGGAGACGATGGTGAGCACATCTCATGCATCGTCTGACACATCCTCTTGATGCCCCGACAAGCAGCCACCCAGGGGCATCACATCTGCTACACTCGCTGCACGATCAACATGAAGGTGTGTGGCGACATCATCGACAATGGCAGTAGCGAGAACATTGTGTCCTGGGCCTTGGTTAAGAAATTAGGGTTGAAGACATTGCTACATCCCTCCCAATATAAGATTGGGTGGATCATGAGTGGAGTGGAAAAGAAGGTGTCAGATTTTCATCTTGTCCCCCTGTCCATTGGCAAGAACTACAAGGATGAGATACCATGTGATGTCGTTGACATGGACGCATGCCAAGTCCTACTCAGACGACTGTGACAATTTGATGTGGATGCCACACATTGGGGCCAAGACAACACTTATGTCTTCCGAATGGGAGAAAGGGCGGTGATCCTCGTCCCAAGGGGGGTACACCATAGTCGGGTGTCAGACTCAAGGAAAGCCAGCCATTATTCTTGGCTTCTGGCGTAGAATTAGTGATACGGGCCCAGGAAGAGGGTGTTCTACTAGCCCTCGTGCGAAAGGGGGGCATCTCCTGTGCAACGAATGATGGGGCAATCCCAGACAAGGTGCAACCCCTAGTGGCCCGAGTTTCAAGATCTCACACTAGCTGAACTTCCCAAAGGGCTGCTGCCCTTGTGAGATATCCAGCACCACATTGATCTGATCCCAAGTGCAAGCCTCCCTAATTTGCCACACTACCGAGCGCACCCCAAGGAGCTTGAAATTTTACAGAAAATTGTGGATGAACTACTACGTAAGGGACTACTGCGGGAGAGCATAAGTCCGTGTGTGGTCCCGGCTCTCCTCATTCTTGGATCTCAGTCAAGTATTGGTTCCCGATCTCACACCTTAACGACAAGCTGGATATGTTGGAAGGAGTGAAGGTCTTCTCTAAGATCGACCTATGCCACGGCTACCTTCAAATCCAGATCCGCCTTTGCGACAAGTGGAAGATGGCATTCAAGACCAAGGACAGTCTGTACGAATGGCTGGTGATGCAATTTGGATTGTCAATCACGCCGAGCACCTTCGTGCGCCTCATGAACCAAGTCCTCAAGCCGTTCATTGACAGGTTTGCCATGGTTTATTTTGACCATCTATAGTCAGGATGAGGAGGCACACCTTGAGAACCTGCGAGCAATCCTCCACGTGCCCCGAGATAATAATCTCTACGTGCAACTCAAAAAATGTTAGTTCTTCATAAGGAAGCTGTTGTTCCTCGAGTATGTGGTGGGCACTGACGGGATTCACGTTGACGAGGAGAAGGTGCGGACCATCCGGGAGTGTCACACACGGATAAGTGTGTATTTTTATATATTTATTTATATCACATATATGATTTTTGAGTTTTAATAGAATTAATTATATAAGTTTTGTACTTAATCACAATCTCATATTAAATTTAGATTTTTATGTAAAATTAATTAAATTTTAGGTTATAAAGTAATAATTGAGACTTGATACACATTTATGAAAAATTGCATGATTCTTTTAAGTTTATATTGTTGATAGCATTCTTTTTGGGGATTCAATTTATAGTTTTATTTGTTGCAGGAGCTCTCATGCAACGTGTTTCCCCGCCATTCCCAAGGCTGCTGTTCATATGCCTGCATGGCGGATTTGGTTGGTGACGCTTATCGCTTCCGCCATGCCAGGGATATAGCATATGGTGCTTAACGTGAATGAAAGAGGTGGCATGTGCACGGGAAGCTCGCGTCGAAGGAAACATGCAGATGGCATGTTTGTTAGCGCGGCGGGAGGCGCCGTGCGATCGATGCGGTGGAAGCGGACGAGGGAAACTGGCTGTGCAAGGGGCGGTTGCATGCAGTATGTGCCGTCTTAAGGAAGGGAACTGTCAGAAGAAGGGTCGCCGTGTTCTGCGTAGTTGGACGGGGAAGGAGGGCGCATGCACGGCGAGGCATCGACACATGAAGACGGTTTGCAGCTGTTACATGCGTGGAGGCGGCGAATGTTTGGTGCATGGAAGTTAATTACCGTCTTTGGGGAACGTCTTTCTGTGTTGGGTATGGACAGTCGAAGGCGGCACTGTTTGGGTCATCAAGATCTTACAGAAGGGGCTGCCAGAGGACGTGTGAGAGTGGTTGGCTTCATTTTTTTTTTTCCTCTGGAGGGTTTCTTTTCGTGGGTGTTTCTTCGGCTGGAGTCTGGTTGCGTGAGGAGGGGAAGAGGAGGGCGACGCCGCTTCGTTCTCCCTCAGATTTTGTTCTTCTTCCGTTTTAATTAGTTCTATTAAATTCCTTCCTCTTTTGTAGTTTTTTTAGTAATTTATCTTAGTTCTTTCGTAAATCTTATTAATCTTCTGTTCAATTCCGTTTACAAAGTACTTTACAAATTATTTCTTTAATATCAATTTAGTGGAGATATCGTTGTTTCTCTGTTCATCTTCCTCTCCTAATCTCTCTCTCTCTCTTCCAAGTTTGGTGATTGTGATATTTTTATTTCACTTATTTAATTTAACTTAAGTCGTAATTTTTAGCTAGTATTCCTTCCTCCAGATTAATTAATTTTAATTTTTTAATTCTAGTATTTTTCTTTTCAATCTCAACTCTCTCAATGATTTTTAATCTTAAAAATTCAAGGTTTTTAATTCTAAAATATGAACTTCTCCGTGAATTCGACTCGATCTCATTATTTGACT
Source organism: Amorphophallus konjac (assembly GCA_022559845.1). Classification (NCBI taxonomy): domain Eukaryota; kingdom Viridiplantae; phylum Streptophyta; class Magnoliopsida; order Alismatales; family Araceae; genus Amorphophallus; species Amorphophallus konjac. The sequence goes on from JAHNEJ010000167.1 coordinate 23,851, forward strand.
ATTCTCTTTCTAATTAATTTGTGGGCTGAATAATTAAATTTGATAACATGTGTATTAACAACGTACGTTTTTCCTCTATCACTCACTCCAAAGACAATTCGGGACATGCGAAGCTTCCATAGTTTAGCAACACTCTACGGCCGGTTCATCCCCAACTTCAGTGCCATTGTCTCTTGAGTCACCGAATGCTTGGAGAAGGGGAGCTTCCATTATTGGGGAGCCCCTCGGGAGGTGAGCTTCACGCTGATCAAGGAGAAGCTGAGCACCACACCTGTACTCACCCTTCCAAGCTTTGGCAAGCTGCTCGAGGTCGACTGTAACGCATCCATGATAGGTATAGGTGTTGTCTTGTCTCGGGAAGGACGCCCAGTGGAGTTCTTCAGGAGAAGCTGAACGAGGTCCAACGCAAGTGGATGACGTATGAGCTAGAATTCTCTGTTGTGGTGCGGGCGCTAAAGCATTGAGAGCACTACCTAATCCAGAGGGAGTTCATGCTCTACACTGACCACCAGTCATTGAAGTTCCTTAATACCCAGACCAGTGTGAATTGGATGCATGCTTGATGGGCCACATGTTGGAAAAATTATATCTTCACGGATGCACAATCGAGAGATTTCTCTATCAGGTGGATCAACAAAAAGAATATGAAATTTAAGTTAAGAAAGATTAAACTCGGGTCGAAGCGCGATGTCACTTTCTTTAGAGTCGTTTCACCCCTATACGGTGTAATAGGCTTTACGGCGAAACTTTACTGAAGATACGACGACCCAAACGATGGCGGCGCAAGGGTGTACGCGCGTGTGTGATATAGAATAAGGCCCAGGGAGCCCACAAGAGCTTAAATGGTCAAACTACTATAGTCTCCCCAAAGGAGGACACAAGATAGCAAAGAGTCCCAACTAAAAGAAGATGAAAAATTTTCCCATCTTCCAATGTGGGACAAAACCACACAGGAACTCAAACTTTAAAATTTTTAAAGCATTAAATCCAACATCACCTTCCTCCAACGGTTAACGTTCAGCCTCAAGCATAAATCTGGGTAGCAGAACAAGGTGGTTGATGCATTGAGTCGGTGAGCGGAGGCATTGGCTATCATGCGCTCCGAGATCGTCGGCTTCAACTACTTGAAGGACCTTTATGCTGTCGATGAGGACTTCGGCGAGCGATGGAGCAAGTGCATACAACGGCTGGATGTGTGCGACTTCCATGTGCAAGTGGTTTTCCCTTTCGAGGTAACCAACTCTGTATCCCACGCTCTTCTCTAAGATTGAGTTTGATAACGGGTTAGGTTAGGGGCGGATGACTTACCCGGGGTGGCCCACCCGACCCCTAACCCTAATCGAGATGGATTAACTCATTCCACCTATTTCCTAGGAATAAGTTAATCCACTTTAACCCTATCCGACCCCGGTTAAGAAAAAAAATATCAAACAAGGAATAACCTACCCGACCCCGGTTAACCTACCCTACCCGGACTTAACCAGTTGTCAAACAGGCACTAAGGGAGCAGGTTGTTTGGGAGCTCCATTGTGACGGCTTGAGCGGCCACCTAGGGCATGATAAGACCATCGCCATGACCATGGAGAGATACTACTGGCCACACTTGCAGCATGATGTGGTGTGGTTCGTCCAGCGATGCCCGGCTTTCTAGGTGGGTAAGGGGCAATTGCAGAACACCGGGCTATATACACCATTGCCCATCCCTGAAAGCATAGGGGAGGACGTGTCTATGGACTTCGTGCTTGGGATGACGCGCACTTAGTGAGACGTAGACTCTGTACTTTTTGTCGTGGATCAATTCTCCAAGATGACACACTTTATCCCTTGAAAGAAGATGGCCGATGCATCGAATGTGGCAAGCTTATTTTTCAGGGAGATAGTACGCTTGCATGGGGTGTTGCAGGCCATCACTCCTGATCGGGATGTGAAGTTCATCAGCCACTTTTAGTGGACCTATGGCGGAGGTTTGATAGACGGTACCACCCTCTAGTATAGTAGCACCTATCATCCCCAAACAGATGATCAAACAGAGGTCATCAATAGATCCTTGGGGAGTATATATGATTCGTTGCATCTGCGAAGACAAGTTGAATTAGTGGGACGTTGCTCTTCCCCAAGCAGAGTTCACATTCAACATCACAATCAATGTCTCAACCAGGATGGTGCCATTAAAGATTGTCTATACCCGACTATCCCGGCACGCCCTCGACTTGGTTCCCCTGCCACAGCTACCCGGTTCAAACAAGGTGGTAGAACACATGGCTGATAATGTTCAGCACACTCTTAAAGGAAGTGATGGACAACCTTGAAGCCGCTAGAAGACTCGTGCTGATCAACGCCGCCACAAGAAGATGTTCAGTGTGGGTGACTTGGTGATGGTGCACTTGTGCAAGGAGCGTTTTCCTACTGACACTTACCACAAGCTAGCGAACAAGAGGATATGGTCATGTCTAGTCACCAAGAACTAGATCAATGACATTGCATGCGTTGTCAAGCTCCCAAGGGGCTTGCCAATTTCCTCAACCTTTAATGTGGCAGACCTCTTCGAGTTTTACCCCTCGGACGTGCCAATGGACTAGTCGGCAAACTCAAGGGCGAGTTCCTTACAAGTGGGGGAGAAAGATGTGGCTAGTGGACATGAGGAGGTGGAGGGTGCTGCACGCGAAGAGGCAGAGGACGCTGAGCTTGAGGAAGTTCAAGAGTCTCTTTTAATTTCTTAGTTTGTTGGTCTTGAAGAAACTTAGGAGTTGAAGAACACTACTGTTAGTTGGACTCTGTAACCTCCCTCTAATTAAGGATGTGGGGTGGAATGTTTAGGAAATTTTTTGGCCAGATGAAATTATCCCTATTTGAGCCTTTGCTTTGATTTACCTTCATCCTGCACCCTTATTCCTTGGAGAGAGTGCAACATTTTTTCTCCTGCTTCCGATCTGCATCAACACCGACTCTTGGAATATCCGTGCCCGTCCTCGCCCCCTGATCCCAGGTCACTAGGCCATGTAACAAAAAAAAACACAACGGAGGTGAAAGTTATGTAAATTCCCAAGATTATTCTCAAAGGCCTACTTTGATAAATAGATAGACTCCAACGGTATGGCATATTCGTCAGTTGAAAGTCGGTTTCGCCGATTTTGTTGTTACCCCACTTTGGTAAAACATCTAATACCCTACCCCAAAAACATGTAACATGTGAAAAAGTGGGGTTTTCTCATTCGAGACGCTAGGGTTGAATACGCCGTTCGCCCGGTTAGGGCGCATGATGTATTCGCCCTAAACCCCACTCAATTATCAAATTGAGCCAAAATTTAATGAAAGTACTGCCAAACATGTGGTACAAACCTGCCATCAAGGCTTTAAAAGGATGCTTGATTTTTACGTTCACAAAACAAAAGGCCAGCCCAAACATTAGACTTTTACCCCCAAGTGTGTAGGAACCTTACATAAGCCCTCTAATTGAGTATGCACAGCAATAGTAAGGGGCAGATACAGAATGATCACCAACCAGCTACTATCGCTAATTTCCGTCCGCAAGTTGCTATTTTTGAGTGAGCAAAATCGAATCTAATCAGACTAGCTTGAAAGTCAACTCCGGCTTGTAGTATGAATCTGAGCTAAGTTAGGTTTTTAGTTGACCATGACCCCGAGCTGAATTCTTCTTGACCTAGCTTGAGTGAAACCCTTGGCCAACTTAGCCTTTGCAAAATCTGAAATGTGGGTCAGCTTAAGGTTGGGTTAGATTGAGAGAGGGTGTAAATGGGTTTGGTTCTTGTTAGAGCGAGGTAGATAGATGTTCAAATCATGTTAGAGCCACGTTGGGGACTAGATATTATTGAGCTACATTAGGAAAGTGTTGGTTGTGATTGAGGTTGGGTAAGAGATGATATATACTCTCTTCGTAGACTCGAGTATCACGGCATTAAATTTTTCCTCGTCAGAATAAGGAAAAAAGATAGGCCAAATGGGTCAAACTCGAGTCAAAGTACGGTGAGTTGGGTTAAGATTATATTTAATCAGATTAAGATTGCGTTTGAAAGCGTATTCAGGCATGATTTTCGAGATCATCTGACAAGATTTAATTTTTTTCAAATAAGTAGAGTTATTCTTGACTTTCGTGAAAAAAAAATTGAAGAGAAAAAAAGAACTAGACACAAAATTACCGAATTCTCTTAATCTGATGAAACATTTTCATAATAGATTTTGAAAATTTTAAATGATTATAAATCATCGACATACTATGTATTCATGTATTAACACGACAAATGAATTTTAATAAAATGTGCTTTGACCATATCATTTTTAAACGCTGCTTAACTGAATCTCATTTACAACCTTTGTTGTCGTGACTTCTCTGTTGAACCTAGACATTATAGGGATGGAAAAAACTTGAGAAGCAACCCTGACCAACAAAACTTTACTCAAGGCAACATGAAATTTGCCCGGATTCTGATTTAGGAGTTATTTGATTTGATGTAAAATATTTTTTTATGGCTAAGAATTTGACACAATTGATTTCATACTCAATCTTTAAGCACTTAGCACTCCAACTTGGAGATTTAGTACACGTTTGGAAGGGCTTAAGTTTTTATTTCTTTTTGTAAAATTAGTAGAGAGAGAGAGAATCTCTTTTAGAAGAGTTCTTTAAGTTTTTTTAAAAATTAACTTTTTTTTGTTCTTCCATCTCTACGTCAAAAAGTCACTTTTTAATAATTCTGATGTGACTACGTTGTATTTGTACGAACTTTGTAAGGGGTTAAATTTTTGAGAAAAAATTTCTATCTCTTTGGGTCACTTCGATAAATGGATGATTAGGGGCGGGTAAATTATCTCGGGTGACTTATTTCACCCTTTTAGTTGGAGTGAAAAAACTTAAATTTATCCCTAACTGACTCTGGTTAAGATAAAAAGAATCAAATTAAGATTAAGTCGTCTCATCTAGAATAATTTATCTTAATTCGACTTACTCTTTTATCGAAATTACCCTTAAAATCTAAACAAACACGCCCTAGGATCACTATCAAATATATTGGTACTTTTATATCAACCCATGTGCCGACAGAACAATGACAAGTAAATACAACGTTAATATATTACTTTACATCAAATCAAGTAATCCTTAGTGAGCATCCCTAACCCAAGGCACTACTCATTCCAATCGTTGGGACTGCATTGGGTGTCTCTAATGTTAACATGCATTCCCCCTTCTTACCCACGTTAGAGATACAGATTTTTGTTGAAACTTTAGGTTGCAGTTAACCCGTCAAAATCAAAATGGCAAACACTTCCATTAGTTGGACATGAACTTGTATACTGACAAAAAAAGATACACGTGAAGTTAAAGCTAAATATAGTCCTTGGGTTGAGCTGGATTCCATCGGAGAGAGAGGTTGACCTTGCCAATTACAACCATATTTATCAAACCGTCCCAATCCGCAGCAAACCGTTCATCCCGGACCGGGCCAAGTGAATAGCGGGACGATCGGGCCGTGGGACGTGGTCGAGACGTATTAGTCCGCACGGTCCCGTGGGTCCCGCTGCATACCAGACCGGTCCGCTACGGGACCGACCTAGTACGTGCGGCCTGCTCGGCTCGTGCCGGTCCGACGTTATAAGCCGGCCATGGACTTGTCTGGGCGAAGTAGGCATCGCAGCAGTCGTGGCCGGCGAGAGGCGTTGCAGCAGCGATGCACTGCGGCGATGGGCGGTGCAAGCTGACGGGGACCGGCGATCGAAGGCCTCCGGCGAGGTAAGTGAAATATTTTGAGATTTTTTTTTGTAAAGAGGGAGGAGGGTGGCCGGTGGGTGGGAGAAGGGCCAGAAGGCGGCGGTGGACGGCCGTAGGGGGCCGTGGGAGGGCGGTGGAGGGCGGAGGAGGTGGGAGGCGGCGATGGGAAGCCATCCACGGGAGGGGGCGATGGAGGCCGTAGGGGGGCGTGGGAGGGGGGTAGGAGGGAGGTGGGGGGGGGGGTCCAGCCACCACCTCCCACCGCCCACTGTCGCCCCCTCCGGCCTCCCACCCGCCAGATTTGGCCGGTGGGAGGCCGGAGGGGGCGGCGAGGCGGTGCCCGACGGTGGGTGGCGGGGGGAGGGTGGATGAGGGAGATCGTGCGTGCCTGGGTGGGGGGGGGGTCCGACCGTGGCAGGGGGGAGGGAGATCATGGGGTGGGGGGGGGGGTCCGACCACCGTCACCCCCTCTGGCCTCCCACTAGCCAAATCTGGCCGGTGGGAGACCGGAGGGGGCGACGGTGGGAGGCGGGGGGAGGGTGGGGGGGGGGGTCCGACCACCGCCGGCCACTGCCTAGCCGGAGGTGGCAGCAGTGTGCGGTGGGAGGTGGTGGCCGACGGTGGGTGGCGGGGGGAGGGTGGATGAGGGAGGTGGTGGGTGGGGGGCAGTGGACGGCGGTGGGAGGGGAGAGGGTGGACGTGGGAAGAGGGAGGTGGTGGGTGGGGGAGGGTGTAGGTGGGACGGGCTGACCGGCAAGGCGGTGGGCGGCGGTGGGAGGGGTGGCCGGGGGGAGGGTGGAGGTGGGAGGGGGGTTCGACAGGGTGGTGGGAGGCATTGGGAGGATAGAGGAGGTGGCGGTGGGTGATTCAAATTTTAGATTTATTTTAGATGTATTAATTTTAATTTTCATGTTTTAGATCTTCTAGAATTAATTTTCATGTTTTAGATAAAATTTTCATTTGTAAATTTTATTCGATGATTCTATGTAAGAATTACTTCTAGAACATTTAATTTACATTTATTTTTAAAATATTTATAATTTATATTTGATCATTATCATATTTTGTGATATTTCTAGAATATTTATAACTTACATTTATAAGAAAAAAATTAAAAATTAATTCTAGAATATTTTTAATTTATAATTCTTAAATTTAAGAGATACATTTAAACATTTTATGACTCTTAAGGAACGTTCAAATGATATTATATGATCATATAGAATTATCTTAGATGACAACCGTAGTTGTTCGCGTTGAAATTACTACAAAACAGAATACAGAAGAGGAGGTGTATCCTAATTGAAGAATCACTGAGCGAGGAAGGGGTTTGGGATGAGATTGCCCTAACATAGGGGTCAGATGAAGTGGCCCAGGAGCCTAAGTGTCAATGCCTTTGAGCAAAGATGAAATCCCCGGTACATACCAAACAGGCTTAGATAAAATTTTAAACTTGGGACACTTTTGTCAAACACGTAGTTGTCCAAGTTTCATCATGTGACCAAAGAGCTTTTTAAAAGAAAGTGTTTCCAAAACACCCTATTAACTTTAAACGGACGACGGTCCATAAAACTTCTCTTCTAAAGTGCGGCGACAGATGGGCTCCAGCTCGCGGCCCACGCGAGCGAGGTGCAGGCCGTTCGCCACCCGTCCGTTTGGTCGAGGGTGCAGCATCAACCGCGTGATTCGGTATACCGCGGTCCAAGGCACCGACAGTACACGATATCTATCGTGTGCTCGCACAGGCCAAATCCCTCGTTTCCTTAAGCCCTCTACACCGCGTCCTCCCTCTCTCTTCGTGTGATATTTCCGTCGGCGTTTCGGGATTTTTTGGTCCAGAGCTTTTAATAGAAGGCTTTCATCGCCTTCTTCTTCTTCTTCCTCCTCCGGTGCTTCTTCCCTGGTGGTATCCAGGGTTCTGCCGGTGGGAATTCTCCGTCTCTCTCATGGCGAAGAAGAGGAAGTCCGTGGCGACGCGGCTGGACGAGGTGGATCGGACGATATACTCCACGTTCTGCAGCGCCGCCAATTCCCTATCACAGCTCTACACGCAGGCCATGAACCAGCAGAAGGTCACCTTCCAGGCCGGCGAGCGGCACGCCATGGTCGGTTCCGCTCCTTGTTCCGTTTCCTTTTTTGTGTGTTTGTGCGTCCTGCGCGTGGTTGCGTTCTGTCTGGATCGCAGGCGATCCTGTGTATGTGCGACTTTGCTGGTTGAATTATGAAGGGTTTGTGAGCCGATCGTCGATTCTGGTGTTCCTGGTGTTTGGTTGATGTTGTTAAAAACCCTCTATCTGGTTGGTTTCTGTCCGTTTTTTAACGTGTGCAACGTTTTTCGTGTTGCTTCCTGTGGTTGTTCTGACGTTGCATCCGGTTTTGTCTTTTCCCTTTGACTCTCTTTAGCATTTCGCCGGTTTCTATTCATGTTTATACTTTTTCAAAAGTTTTTCCTTTTCCAGGTTTGTTTTAACTTTGACGATCTGGCTGTCGTGGCTTTCCAGTTGAATCCTCGAGCTCCTTGTTTCTCATCCCGTCAACCATGTGTATGTTGTTCAATGTCTTATCGATCATTGGATTGGCCATGTTGATGGTGTAGTTGTCTCCTAGGAGTCAAAATCTCATTGGGCTCTAATTGCCTAGTATTCTATCAACCTCCATCAGTCCAACCAGCTTTGTGTTATTTTCCTGGATACTGTTTAAATCATAATAAAGCCTTATCACATCAAATTGGGCGTTAATTAGGTGTGCTGGGAATCAAAATCATGAAGAGTGTGGTGGATTTTCAGTTGGCTATCAACCTGTTACCATTCTTGTATTTTGGTGCAGATCCTGACAAATATCTTTTTGGCCTAAATGTTTGTTTCAGAGGTTTCGTACAACTAGAGTGGTGAGTGATATGCTAGCTGGGGCTATGCTCGACATCCCGGGAGCCCTTGATAAAACATTGCTTTTGTGGCAAGGGGCAGCAGCTGCTTTTGAAAAGTGGCAGTTTTTTCCCTCTTATTGCCATCTAGTTAGCTATAATGATACCTATTGGACCATAAACATAAGAGCACATATGATATGTCAGTAAAATAGATTAAAGATGAAAGAAGAGATATTAATAGGAGTGATGATAGAGACAAGAGGCATGTCTCTGTGTAGGCTATGGCGTGTGGCAAGGGAGGTGGTCAGGGGCTTGCCTAGGCGAGTGCCCATGCATTTTAGGTGATATATTTTCTCTTCTAAATCACCATGGAAGAAGAAATAGTAATAGGAGTAAAATAAAGAAACTATCCAAGAAAATGGCATGTAAGGTTCTAAGAACCATTGATCTTGTCTGATACCTAAAGGCCAATTCGCAGAAAGCACTCATCAGGGTAGTGAATGCAATGGTCGTCCCCTGGCGGTGACCATGCGCACCCCCCACCCCCCCCCCCCCCAAAAAAAAAAAAAATAAAAGAAAAAGAAAAAGGAAAAACTCTTCCAAACTCTTTTTAAGTAGCAGTATAAAAAGGGCACCATATGTTGAAGAGGCATTAACCAGTACATCACCCTCATTGCCTAGGCATGCAAGGTGAATGCCTTTGATAACATAGGCATAGCTGTAAGCAGTTCTTGTTAGTTTTTTGTTTCTGAAGAAATGATTCTATTCATATATTGCAGCTCGACCTTTAGAAGTTCAACATTTGAGTTTTGCACTTACCACTAAAGTCACTAGTATGCTAGGACATGCATAATTTAGTATAATATGAAGTACAATGTTCTTCCCCCTCCCTTTAAGTGGTTTGTGGGATTGGTGAATACTTGTCCATTTGCAAGTTAAGAGATAATAATAGAGGATGTGGAGTAGTACATGTATGTTAGTCAAGATCCACAATATTTTGTTTAAGGGAATCATTAGTTGAACTTCTGGATTGGTTAATTAAGTGATTCATACGAAAAAATTGCAATCTTATATTCTTATGGCAGGCTCATTTGTTCAGTGTCCTGTGGCTCATGAACATTTCATTCTATGAAGAAGGACAAATTAGGATGCTTGATGCATTGGATTCCTGAAAAGCTGACTGTATCACAGCTTTTTAGATAAAGTTTTTATGGGGCAGATTTTTTCTAGCAACTGTATACTTAAGTGCAATTTTTATCTACTTTCCAAAATGTGTGGTTCTAATGGGAGAGGCTGCTAGTCTCCTAGTAGGATGCAGCTGTTCTTTTGTTTTGTTGGTGAAGCATTTGATGTAGATTAGGTGAGGCTAGTCATACTAGTATGAATTTTAAAATTGAGTATTCAGTCTTATTTGAGTGTGGCTAATCATGCATATCTTTCCTGCAAATTTATTGGAAATCTGAGTCTTTAAGATAATCTTAAGTAAGGTTGGTATGTAAGTATTTTATGTCAAGTTATCATCTCATCTGTTAAAGATTGAGTGATTCAAACTGCCTGAATCAAGTTGTGCAAAATGGATTATGTTTCTTTTGTAGTTGAGGGAAAGTTTATGTTATCCCAGTCATAGGTTTAGGAGATTGTTAGGACCCTGATCCACCTGACTTGATGCTTGTAAAAAATCAAGATGACTGAAAAGGCTGATCTGAGCATAGTATGATGTTGCAGGTGAATATCAAGCTGGCAATATTTGGCAGAGCATAGTAACAATAGCAATTAAGTTAGCCTAATTCTTTATGTATCTCAATTCAGGAAGAGCACCTTGGAAGGATATTGGAAGGGGGGATGTGTGAGTATATTGTTTGTATGTTCTCAAAAATACCTCTAGAACTCCCCCCCCCCAAAAAAAAGAAAAAAAAGAGTCCCAGACCAAGATGGTATGGATATTCTAACTACCTAAGCTACTCACAATGTAAGAAGCCTTCTTTTGAGAGAGGCTCCGAGGTTGTCTAGCGCGGTGGGGAGGGGTGATGCGCCCGGGGTGTTCCTTGGAGGTGGTCGCCGGTGCTTACCGGACACCTTTGGGGTTCTCGGTGGCCGGCAACAGGCCCCATCCTCTTTGTTTCCGGTGCGGGAAAGTTGGCCATGTCTGTAGGTTTTGTCCTTTCCTGCTCGTGGGGAGGGGGCTAGTGCGTCAAGAGGTGGGGGATGGCCGTTGGCGTAGTTTCGCAGAGGCCCATCGAGGCTTTCCGGTAGGAGGTGTAGAGGGTGGCTGTTTGAAAGGATGTGTAGAGGCGGATCGTCTTCTGGCAGTTTTGTGAAGGAGAGGCTTCTTTGGTTGGAGAGATGTGTGTGGCTCTAGTGGAGGAGAGGGTGACGAAGTAGGGGATGAGGCAATTGTTGGAGGCAGGTGGTGCAAGGGAGGCAAGGTGGGCGGTCTCTGTGGTGCTTCGAGGGGGCTTCCTGGCTGTCGGTCCGTCGGTGGAGGCCGAGGAGGCTATTGTAAACGTGGGCTTCCTTCTGACTGATGGAGCTTTTCTCCTGGTGGCTAAGTGGTCTGCCAGGAAAGACTCATACCCTGACCCCTGAGGGTGTCGGTGCTACATTCGTCTGGTCGGTCTCCCTTTGGTGCTCTGTGACGAAGTAGGTGTCTCTCGTCGTTCGGAAGTTCGTTGCGGTGGAGTCGATCTCGGTCAAGGTGTTGACGTGGACGACGTCGGAGGACGGATCGACGGCAACTCCTGACGGCACGGACGGGAACGGATAACTTGCTACCTCGCGCAGCTCGGCCTCACGCCGGATGGTCTCACACCGGGCGACACTCAAACTCACAAAATGAGAAAGAGGGAAGGGAAAAACACAAAGGCAAAGCACCTTGGGTTTCAAGCTTTTCATTCATATCATTCATGTCTAAACTATTACATGAGCCTCCTTTACATAGGAGGAGGCTATAGCAACCACACCCTCAAACTTTACAAATAGCATATATGTCCTTAGCCTAATAAAATAAACTCACCTACCTAACTTTTGACTCTTAGGTTTTAAGAAAATAAAATACACAAAACATACATGTTTATTGACTATGACTAGCCTAATAAGACGAAAGTAAATATACATGTAGGAAGACATGTATTTTACTTACATACACACAAATATTCAATACATAAATAAAATACTCAGGATGCCGAGTCTTCGAGTGAATCTCCGAGCCACAAACTCGGTGTCGGGGTAGTGCGGCGTCGGCTCCGAGTAGTGGGTCTAGCAGTGGACTCGGTGTCCCCACCAACCCTCCCGGGCGGCTGGAACTCGACTCGTCGAGTAAGGGGGGATACTGCTATGGTAGTGCTCCAGCAGATCTGGAGCGAGGCGCTGGAGGTCTTCCCGGCTGATCCAGGAATCATCTGATGGTGGACGGTCCCGCCAGCGTACAAGGTAGCGCTGGTACACCCTGCTCCGTGTAGTGGTCACTTGCTCATCCAGTATCCTCTCAATTTGCTCGCGCGGTGCTCTCGAGACTGTGGGACGCACATGGGTGGGCTCACTCACAATGGGAGGAGAAGGCTCGAAAGGGTCACTAGGAATCACTGTGAGTTCCTTGTAGGTCACTAGGTCTGCCACATTAAAAGTCGAGCTAATCCCATATTCGGGAGGTAAGTCCACAACATACGCATTGGAGCCAATCTTCTGCAGAATTGGGAAGGGATCATCACTTCGGGCTTGCAACTTCTTAACGGCTCCCGAGGGGAGTCGTTCGGGCCGGACCCGTACCATAACCAAGTCACGTTCTTGAAATTCATGGTGACGCCTATGCGAATCAGCTGACTCATGCAGACTCCTGACGTGCTGTACAAACTCTTCGGCTGACTTGGACATTCTAGACTCAAGGGGAAGGTTGGGTAGGGTTGACCCGGGGGCAAGCTCAATAGCGCGTTGTACATCACGCATGGGAGAGAGTCGAGAAGGCAAGTCCTCGGGGACGATGTCTTGGAAGTCATGCAGTATCGCCGGGACTTCAGTTGGGACTGAGACTCGGGACTCCTTGGGTGTAATGGTGACGTCAACAGCCAAAACATGGACACCCTCAGCAACCTCTCTGTTTATCTCACCGACATTTATGGAGTCAAGGCGCCTAACTAGGTCATGACCAACCTTAGGGGCCTTAGAAATGGGTGTGATAGATGCATGAGAAGAGGGAAGGGGATGTTTCCCTTCAGTGGGAGTTTGGGGATTCTCTTGAATTTTGGGAGTTCCAGTGGGGGTGGAGGGGGAACTCTTACCCGAGGTCACCTTTGAGGGTATCGGGTATAACTGAATCGTCCTCCCATTGTGGGAGAAGAAACACTGATGGGACCGACCAAATGTAGCGAGGTCTACATCATAGATCCATGGTCGTCCTAAGATGACGCTCCCGGCCTTCATAGGCATTACGTCACATAAGATTTGTCCTTGGTAGGACTGGAATTGGATGGGAATGACACATGTGGTGGTGACTGGGATAGAAGTGTCATCGACCCAAGCCACATTGTATGGCCTTGGATGAGGGTGCGTAGGTAGACCTAAACGGGAGACAAAGTCTGAAGAGACTGCATTGATACAGCTCCCGTTGTCAAGGATTACCTTGCAGGGATGAGAGCTCACCATGATGTAGGTTTAGAAGATGGAGATTCGACGCCAATCATCCTCCTGGGGTGTTGAGATACAGCGAACTACACCCAATCTTTTCTGGCTAGAACTCTCGGCAATGTCTCCAACCTGCATGTACTCGACATGCGTGTCATCAAATATTACATCTATTTTCTCAAACTGGGCAATGAGGTCAGGATCGGCCATATATCTCTCCTGATCCATGGGTGTTTGTAGAGTTGAAATGTGCTCTAGACGGCCTGATGAATTCCTAGACCAACGTGGCATGTACAAGCTCGGACCTAGATGATGCAATTCTGGGAACAAAAAAATTAGCAAGGTGTGGACCGAGTTGATCGGCAAAGAGTCAATTTGAAGGGATCGGTCAGGGGAAAGTTGCTCGCCCGTAGGCGAAGTAGTTGTGGAACTACATCCTGGCAATTAGGGTGCCCTAATGCGGCAGTCTAGGGCCTAAGGATGGGCGCATACAAGCTCTCTCTTGCCGTCCACAGTGATGCACTCATGAGACAGGCTGCATGGATCGGGCTCTCTCTTACTTCGTCGCGCGGCAATTGAAAAGATACTAAATGAGCAAATTTGAAGCACGTACCTAGCTGACTGAAAAGTCTAACTCCGACCGGAGACGAAGGCGAGCGGGGACGTGCGTGCCCGCACGGCGTCGATGAAGCTTGACCGGTTACAAAGAATTCAATCCACGCAAGGAGGATTTAATCATTACAAAATCGCGTATTTTTTTTTAAAAAAATTCCCACGCAGGGGAACAAATAATTCAAACTTCCTCCACGCAGGGAGACTCTCGGACACTCACACTCCGTAAGTTACGGGCTGTGTGTCGGCCGGGGCGACTTGGGTGCCAGTCGAGCCGTCGTTGCCGGTGCCACAATCAATAAATTAGTCAAATAATATAGGTATATAGATATATATGTATATATATATATAATATAATATATAATATATAATATATATATATATTTAGGTACACATAAGATTATATATACTCCAAATATATATATCATATATATATTATATATATATTTAACACACTTTTTTTTCAACCCTCTCTTTATGACTTTTTCACGCTCCTCTTTTTTTCAAAATTCACCTACTTTTTTTCTTTTTTTCCTTTTATTTTTCAAACTCTTTTTCAAACTTTCATACTTCTCTTTTTGACTTTTCAGACCCTTCTTTTTTTTCACACATTTTTTTCCAACCCTTTTCTGACTTTTCAAAACCCTTTAGTTGGTGCCAACTCGGCACTGCGGCCGACTTCTTCCCGTGCTCACTCGCCTGTTCGTCCATGATTGCCTCCCTCTTGTTTCCCGTCCGCAACGGAGTTCTGGGGTATTGAAGTCAGGCCACTCTATCTGAAATTTGATGGTAAGCAGCTGGTCATTGGCATGCTGTCTGCGGACAAATGTCCCCAGGTTACATATGATTTGGTGTTTGAGAAAGAATTTGAGCTGTTTCACAGCTAGAAGAATGGGAGTGTCTTTTTTTTGTGGGTTGCAAAACTGAAATTCCGGATGATGGGCCTGATGACTTTATGGAGGATTTAGTGAGAGGAGTGGCTGGGTTGGGTGGTTGGGCGGTTGCAGTGGAGAGGAGGGAGTTGCAGGCGTGGGCGAGATGGTTCGTGGCAGTGGGTGGCTGGGTAAAGGGGAGAGGGTCACGGGGGCTGCGGAGGTGGCGGCTTGCGGAGGTGGAGGCCGGCGGTGGTGAAGGTGGCTGGGGCGTGTGCGGAGGCGCTGGCAGGTGGGCCGGCGCGGGGCGGCTGGGTGGCGGGCGCTGGGGGCCGGGCGGCGACGGCGCGGCAGCGGGCGGGTGCTGCGACTGGTGCACAAGCGCGAGATTAACAGAGAGAGGGAGAGATTAACAGAGGAGAGAGAGATTAAGAGAGAGAGAGAGAGAGTACAGTGAGAGATAGAAACCGAGAGAGAGAGAGAGAGAGAGAGAGCGTGGGAGAGAGAGGGAAACAAAGAGAGAATAACAGAGAGAGATTACAGAGAGCTAAAAAAAACAGGGTTATTTTTTCCTGTTTCATTTTTTTTTTCTCAGATCTATCAACCGAGATTTTTTTTTTCTGCTTCTCTCCTTCCTTTTTTTGCCTTTTCTTTCTTTCTTTTTTTTTTCACTTCTGGGAACCGAAAGAACGAAGGACCGACGACGGGGACGTCGGGGTCGAGGGAGGTGCCGTGTTGAGCTCTGATATCAAATCTGACGCGGACGGCGTTGGAGGACAGATCGACGGCAACTCCTGACGGCACGGACGGGAACGGATAACTTGCTACCTCGCGCAGCTGGGCCTCACGCCGGACGGTCTCACATCGGGCGACACTCAAACTCACAAAATGAGAAAGAAGGAAGGGGGAAAACACAAAGGCAAAGCACCTTGGGTTTCAAGCTTTTCATTCATATCATTCATGTCTAAACTATTACATGAGCCTCCTTTATATAGGAGGAGGCTATAGTAACCACACCCTCAAACTTTACAAATAGCATATATGTCCTTAGCCTAATAAAATAAACTCACCTACCTAACTTTTGACTCTTGGGTTTTAAGAAAATAAAATATACAAAACATACATGTTTATTGACTATGACTAGCCTAATAAGACGAAAGTAAATATACATGTAGGAAGACATGTATTTTACTTACATACACACAAATATTCAATACATAAATAAAATACTCAGGATGTCGAGTCTTCGAGTGAATCTCCGAGTCACAAATTCGGTGTCGGGGTAGTGCGGCGTCGGCTCCGAGTAGTGGGTCCAGCAGTGGGCTCGGTGTCCCCACCAGGTGTGGTCGGAGGGGGAACTGTTAGTGGTCGAGGCGGTCATCTGTGGAGGGCCCAAGCGAAGGCCATCCCGGAAGTGGTCGAGGTCGACATCAATTGTTTCTCGATTCGTGTCCATTGCTGTCCAGAGGTGTCGACTTGGTTGGTGTCTTAGGGGCGACGATACTTGGCGGACTCGGGCCGTGGGTGCACAGGGGAGCGGCTAGGGAAACCCTCTCACTTGCTGGAGGTAGGGCCCGAAGTTTGGACAGGCGTTTCAAATTCCAAATGCGTCCAACCCGAATGTGAGCCGGGTTCTTGGCTGGGGAATCGCCCAGTTCAAGGTGCCCCCTCGCTCGCTGGTCCGATCACGAGGTTGGGTCGGGGCTCGATGCATTATTTTCAAGGCATTGCCTAGGTGACAAGGTGTTCCAAGTCGCCCAAGGCGACCAGGCGCCTAGGCGAGCATCCCATTAAGGCACTCACTTGGCTATCTTGGTGCACATAGGACACCTTGGGCCCACCTAGCATGCATTTTTAGGACATCCACTCCTTTGACATCCACTCCTTTTTTTGAGGTTTTTTTAGTATATGGGCAAAAGTTTAGGGGTAATTTTGAAAAATTGACAAATGATATGTTAAGATTGGAAAGACAAGATAAGACTTACTTTTTCCCTTCCATTTTCTCTCGAATTCTTCTCCCTGTCAGTTTCTCTCCCCTCCTCTTAAGGACATTGATTCATATTTGCATAGTGCACCTTTTGAAACTAGTGCTATTTATGTGTCTATTTTTGATAGTTCACAAGTGAAAAATTATGAAATTTTTTATGTTGATGTGCTTATAATTTACTCAGAAATGTGTCATATTTATCGTTCATGTTTCCTTTTAATAGAGAGAATGACTATTTGAATATCAAATTTTAGATTAATTTTTTTATATTGATTGTCATGTATTCGCAAATACTTATTAGTTTTCTCCTTATTAAATTGTTATTGTTTGTCTTTTATTCTATTTTTACTTTTTAAAATATAGGTATATGTTGAAGATTTGTGGATATCAATTTTTCTATTAATTAAAGATAGAACTTATACGTAAAAAATGTATAGTAGTAGTTCTCTTACAATGTACTTAATTATGTGAACTAGCTTTCGCCTAGGCACCTCGTCTTGTCGCCTAAGCAGTAAGGCGGTGGACCACTATCTTGGTTGCCTTGGACGCCTTGACAACTATGGGTCAATCTCTCCTCCGTCGGGTTTGGGACCCGAGTTTGACTGTGGAACATGGGACTTACTTGAATCTAGTTTTGCGAGGCTTAATGGGTTGTCGGGACCCAATACCTTCCTCCTTCCCTGCTCGATCCCCCCCTTGTGCAGTGGCAACCTCAACACGAGGAGTGGAGGGCGCAAGAGCTCTTGACGGCGGCAGTGGTAGCTGCAGCGGCTGCTCTAATGTATGCTACTGGGGCTACAGGGTCTCCGGCTC
Source organism: Amorphophallus konjac (assembly GCA_022559845.1). Taxonomy (NCBI): domain Eukaryota; kingdom Viridiplantae; phylum Streptophyta; class Magnoliopsida; order Alismatales; family Araceae; genus Amorphophallus; species Amorphophallus konjac. The sequence goes on from JAHNEJ010000167.1 coordinate 41,340, forward strand.
CAGGCCTCTCGGTGACGGAGGTCCCTGGCATGGCCGGCGCGCAGACGGTTGGCTCAGGGCAAGGGCTCGAGTTGCTGGCTGTTGTGGTAGGCAACGTTAAGGGTCTAGGGGTTGGGCCTCTGGTAGCTTCATCGTCGTCCTTGGCTCTAGGGTTCCTGCAGGCAGCTGTCGGTAGCCGGACGGCCTTGATGGAGGGTGCCAAAGGTGTCGGCCCTGGGCAGGAGAAGCTTCTCATCTCCCTGGTGCCGGCTATGACCCTACTAGCCTCTTCCACAGTTCAAGGCGTGGTTAGTCAGGGAGAGGAGGGCATGGCTGTGCTAGTCCTACCCGTAGCCACGGTCTCCCTTTCCCAGCCTCGTCAGCGGGCCCTTCTGCATTCGACTATGGGGCATAGTTTCAGCCATTGTCTGGTTCACCAGTGGAAGGCTCGTTTGAGGAAGAGGCAGAAGCAACTTAAGTCTGTACCTGCCCCAGTTTCTCGTTCGGCCTCGTCAGCGGCCCCTTTCTCTGAGAATCTAGCTGATCTCCCTAAACAATTGAGTAGCATTTACGACTATGCCAGTGAGCCTCAGAGGTTGGAAGTAGAGCGGTCTGATGGCGGTGGATGCGAGGGGGGATGGAGGTGGGGAGGGAGACAGTGGCGGTGGGGAGGGGGAGGAAGCATTACCAGAACTGCCTTCCCTCTCTTTCCTGATCGAGGAGCAGCTTCGGCAAGCACTGTTGCTTTGCCTTCCGGCATTAGACCCCCCAACCGTTGGTCTTGCGAATGGGGACCTTGTGGCGGCGACGAAGGCGGTCGTCGCTCTTCTGGAAGGTTTTGGCCAGCAGGTGGTGTTAGCCCTAGGCAGGAGAAGTTTCTCTTCTCCTTGGTGCCGGCTATGACCCTGCTAGCCTCTTCCACAGTTCAAGGCGTGGTTAGTCAGGGAGAGGAGGGCGTGGCTGCGCTAGTCCTACACGAAGCCATAGTCTCCCTTTCCCAGCCTCGTCAGCGGGCCCTGCTGCGTTCGACTATGGGGCATAGTTTCAGCCATTGTCTGGTTCACCAGTGGAAGGCTTGTTTGAGGAAGAGGCAGAAGCGACTTAAGTCTGTACCTGCCCCGGTTTCTCGTTCGGCCTCGTCAGTGGCCCCTTTCTCCGAGAATCTAGTTGATCTCCCTAAACAACTGAGTAGCCTTTACGACAATGCTAGTGAGCCTCAGAGGTTGGAAGTAGAGCGGTCTGACAGCAGCGGATGCGAGGGGGGATGGAGGTGGGGAGGGAGACAGTGGCGGTGGGGAGGGGGAGGAAGCATTACCAGAACTGCCTTTCCTCTCTTTCTTGATTGAGGAGCAGCTTCGGCAAGCACTGTTGCTTTACCTTCCGGCGCTAGACCCCCCAACCGTTGGTCTTGCGAATGGGGATCTCGTGGCGGAGGCGGCCGTCGCTCTTTTGGAAGGTTTTGGCCAGCATGCGGTGTTAGTCCTGCCTCCCCCGCCCAAGGAGTTGGAAGATTTGTGCATGGCAATGGAGCAAGTCGAGGACCCCTATCAAGGGGAGGGTAATGGGAGTCTTAGCAATGACGAGGTCAAAATTAGCAAAGGTGGAGGACTATATGGAGACTCAGGCGAGCGAGATTTCTAGGCTGATTGGTATTTCTGATGTGGGCTGTGGATGAAGACTTGAGGTCTTCTTTATGTTTGATCAAACTTAGATGGCTGGCAGATGTAGCGAGGAAGGCGAAGGTTGAAACTGCCAGTAGGAAAGGAGGGACCGGGCAGGCTAAGGAGTAGGTGGAGGAAGGTTTTTTTTGCTCTTTTGGTCTTCGTTGAAGAGGGTGGTTTTGTCTATTTTGGGGGCGCTTCTACTTCTATTTCTCTGTTGTTTGGGAGCTGTCTTGTTGGGTGGTCGGTGTTGATAGATACTAGGACTTTTGTGTCCTTTGGTGCTGGGTTGGGGTTTGAGCATAATTGGCAGGTGTTTGTTTGCTTCTTTTCTTTTGCTCCTGAGACGGAGTGTTGTTTGCCGCCATTTGTATTTGGGAGTTGTGTGGGAGCTCTTCCTCCCCTCTCTTACATATATACTTTTTTCTCTTTTATATAACCAGTGGTACTATCCACGTTCAAAAAAAAAAAAAACTCACAATGTAAGAACGTCGCCCCTCCATATTATATGAAAGTTTAACCCACTTCAAAGCCCTATCACAAATGAAATCAAGTATCCTTTCCAGGATCTTGCTATTGCCTTTTTTTAAGTTCTCCTGTTCCTAATGTCCCATAGGATCAAATATAAGATTAGACATCAGGCTTTTTGATCTTTATGGGGGCACGACAAAATTAGTCCAAAATGAGCCCTTCCACCCTATTTGGGAACTTATGCACAGTATAACAATATCTTCTTACCACAGGGAACAACTAGTGAGCAATAAGTCCAATGTCTCTTCTTCCTCTCCACATAGGCAACAAATTGTCCTTGTATCCTTCAAGAAGTGAGCTAGCTGGTCACAAGTAGGGAGTCCACCTTACAAAATTCTCCAAACAAGGACCTTAACTTTCAGCAGACTCCTAGGTTGCTAAAACTGGGTGGTCATAGAATGATGGTTCCCTCCATCTGCTATATAAGAATAGTGGATGTGATCAGAAATTTGCTGTCTTTTTCCTTATCTCTGTCTCCATGAGACAATCCTATGGTTATCCAAATACCACTCTTGAAACTATAGAAGCAACTCTAAGTGCTGGCTGATTTCCTCATCCTGCAGGTTTCTCTTGGATCTAGGAATTGGTCCACCTTCTGAAGGAATGTCACTGTACATATCTGCCTCTACTGCACATGGGTATGGAGTTCTAAACCGCTAGAGAGACCTCACTTCCAAGTGTGTGCACCCACACCATCTGTTCTCCCAAAAGAGAATTTGACCATTACCAAGATTGGGTTTGATACCCAACTGCACATCGTCCTTGGCATGTAGAATACCAATGTACAAGTGGGCAATGTTGCTGGAGGTGCCTGAGAGGGTTTTACATAACTTTGGACCATTTGTAATATTTTTGTTAAATGACCTCCATCGGTTTTCCTCCCTCCTCTATGCCCACTTTATGAGGCCATTTCCCTAACGTTGCCAAGTTGAAGTCCATGACATTCTTGACCCCTAGGCTACCATGCTTCTTACTTTTACAAGCTATTTCCAATTAAAATGATGCCGTCTCCTGCAAGTGCCTGTGCCCCCATTACCATACCAAAATAACCAAATCTAGATAGTCTCAATTTTTAACCACTGTTTTTGCTATTTTGAAAAGGGACAAATTGTAGCTAGTTAAGCTGGCCAACATAAATTTGCAAAGTATCAGTCTTTCCCTATAGGGGAGAAGTATTCCTTTCCACCCCGCAAGCCTGTTCTCAAGTTTCTGAATAACTCATGTCCAATCACAGTCATGTCGGGCCCCCATAGTTTAGGGAAATCCCAGGGAAGATGAAGCGAAATCACCTCGTCACTGCTGTCCTCCTAAGTGCCGTCACTGCCGTAGCTTCCAATTTTGTACCCATAATCACACTCTTATCAAAAGTCCACTTCCAGCCCACTAACCTTCTCCAGAAAGTCAAGCATAAATCTGATCATGTGAAATTGTTCCGCAGTCTTGTATACTTAATGTGCGAAAAGAATGTGGAAGCCATATTATCTCTACATGATTTTACTTTTTAAGCAACATAACAAATCAGTACATCTTGCAACTTTTCTCTCTTTTCTTCCCTCATTACATCAAAATTCTTGACAATTTGGTCATTAACAATTTCTAGAAATCAATGACTCTTCTGTTACAATAATTATCGTGGAATTAAGCTTATGAGTCATACTATGAAACTTTGGGAAAGAGTAATTGAAAAACGTCTCTGATGAATGACTACTATATCGGAAAATCAGTTTGGTTTTATGTCGAATAGATCTACTACAGAAGCTATTTTCTTACTACAGCAGCTAATGGAGTATAGAGAGATGAGAAAAGATTTGTATATGATTTTTCTTGATTTAGAGAAGGCGTATGATCGAGTACCGAGAGAATTGATTTGGTAGACATTAAGAAAGAAAGGAATCTCTCAAGGATATGTTGATTTGATTAAGGATATTTATGACGGTGTTGTTACTAGTGTTCGAACTATTGCTGGAGAGACTGGTGAATTTCCAGTTTCTATAGGTCTACATCAAGGCTCTGCACTAAGTCCATATCTCTTTGCCTTAGTTATAGATGAAGTAACAAAATAATTGCATGATGATATCCCTTGGTGTATGTTATTTGCAGATGATATTGTTTTAATTGATGAGAGTATTGATACTTTAAATGCTAAGTTAGAGCGTTGGAGACTTGCCTTGGAGCCTAGAGGTTTTAAAATTAGTAGGAGCAAGTCAGAGTTTATGCATTGTAATTTTAGTAATGGAAGAGTGGTACAGGAAGACATGGTTCTAATTGATGGACATAACATTTCGAAGAGTAGTAGCTTTCGATACTTTGGGTCTATAATACAAGAGAATGGGGGGATTTATGACGATGTTACATATAGGATTAAGGCATGCTGGTTAAGATGGAGAAGCGCATCAGGAGTCCTTTGTGATCGTCGTATGCCTGTGAAACTCAAAGGGAGATTTTATAGAACGGCTGTGAGACCTGCTTTGTTATATGGTACCGAGTGTTGGGCAGTACGAAAGGAACACATTCACAAAATGTGTGTAGCAGAGATGAGGATGTTGAGATGGATGTGTGGTAAGACTAAAAAAGATAAGATTAGGAATGAGTGCATCCGCAAGGACTTAGGGATAGCCCCAATTGATAGTCAAATGAGAGAAAATAGACTCAGGTGGTTTGGACATGTGTTTCGTCGCCCTTACTCAGCGCCGGTTAAAAGATGTGATCGAATCTTAGTGGATGCTAGTCAAAGAGCTCGAGGAAGGCCTAAAATGAGATGGTGCGATGTTATTAGGAAGGACATTAGTTTTTTGGGTTTAAATATGAATATAGCATTTGATAGAAATCTTTGACGGAACAGGATTCATGTAGCCGACCCCAGATAATTGGGATAAGGCTCTGATGATGATGATGATGAATGACTCTTCTGTGAGCAGAGGATAATAATTTTCCTTGATTGAATAACCATTTTTTTCTGTAACAAGGAGGTATTTGATCTTCTGATCTCCTATTGGGGATGGGTTTAATCAGCTATAAATTGGTTCTTATGCTTAGATTGGTTAAGTTTGGTATAGTTGTAATTTTCAGATGAATATATTGGCCTGGTGTTTCTGCAGTATATAATAAAGGATTGCGGGAGATTAGAAGGCAAAGAAGACAAATAAACTATGTAAAAGGGACCTTTGGCTTTTCTCAATCCTTTTCTTTTCTTCACCATTGTTAAGATTATCGCTGTAAAGTTACCCTAAGGTTGTGAAGAATAATAAATATCTCTTGTGGGTAGTGCCATTTTTCTTTCGCTGCACAGTTGTGTTAACTAAAATTGCATATTAATTTTAAAAGATTCCTTTCATCACGTTATTTTTCTGGCGGACAATAGTTTGAGGGTCTAAATCTGATCAGACCTCTTTCTTTGAGTTTTCAGATCTTTATATCTTGCGAGGATGCACATTGTGTGTGTGTTGGGAAATTGGGAAGTATTTGTGTATGTTTATGATTTACAAGTGGGGTCACTTTTGGATCATTTGTGCTGTTTATGATTACTTGATTTGTAGGAAATAGATGTGATTGTATTCAATTTTTGGAAATAAATTGTTAACTAATATGGTAAATACTGGATGATGGATTTTCTATTGACCTCCATCCATCTACGTATGCAGGAGAAACTGCACAATTGGATCTTGAGTCAGCAAGCAGAAGGATCGAGGTTGACAGCCGCTGACATAGTTGCTTACCTGCAGGTCGTATACATTGACATGTCCATCTCTCTTGATCTTTACTGTTTGATTCTAAAGAAAAAGGTCATTCCAAGGGCACAAAAAAGAGTGTGATGCATCTTTATCCACTTTTGTCTTAGAATATTGGTTTTGGATAGGCTTATGCGGTGAATATTGACTAATATTTTCATTTTGTTGTCATACATATCTCTGCAATGAAAATTTGGAGGGAACTGGGATGAAGACATTACAAAAAAGAAATCTTTGACGGTCCACTAGATGCGCAGATCTCATCTCTGCTTTATCTTCTGATTCTTCTTCTTCACAGAGCATGAAGACAACGGAATTAGCTTTTCTAGCTCGCCTTTCCTTAGTTATCTAAGTTCTTTTTTGAGATGTTGCAGATGGATTCCAGAACACATAAGTTATGTTCTTTGCTGAGTTACTTAGGTCTCGTTTGGTTTTTGTTTGGTAAGGCTAAATCGACGTGAATAAGGAGTTAAGTAGAATGGGGTTATCCTCAAAAATGGAATTAAGATGGGGGATAAGGGATTCTTATCTCCGTTTTTCTCCCTCCATCATTAGTGATAATTAATCCTATTAGGTTTAATTAATACTATCAGTGCTAATTAAATATATTAATTAATATTATTAATGCTAATTAATAAATATATTATTTAGTCATAATTAAATATTTAATTATTATGATGATACTTTATCTTATTAGTGCTAATTAACAGTATTCATCATCATCATCATCAGAGCCTTATCCCAATTAATTGGGGTCGGCTACATAAATCCTGTTCCGCCAAAGATTTCTATCAAGTGCAATATTCATATTTAAACTCAAGGAACTAATGTCCTTCCTAATAACATCGTACCATCTCATTTTAGGCCTTCCTCGAGCTCTTTTGCTAGCATCCACTAAGATTTGATCACATCTTTTAACCGGCGCTGAGTTAGGGCGACGAAACACATGTCCAAACCACCTGAGTCTATTTTCTCTCATTTTACTATCAATTGGAGCTATCCCTAAGTCCTTACGGATGCGCTCATTCCTAATCTTGTCTTTCTTAGTCTTGCCACACATCCATCTCAACATCCTCATCTCTGCTACACACATTTTGTGGATGTGTTCCTTTCGTACTGTCCAACACTCGGTACCATATAACAGAGCGGGTCTCACAGCCGTTCTATAAAACCTCCCTTTGAGTTTCACAGGCATACGACGATCACAAAGGACACCTGATGCACTTCTCCATCTTAACCAGCCTGCCTTAATCCTATGTGTAACGTCATCATAAATCTCCCCATTCTCTTGTATGATAGACCCTAAGTATCGAAAGCTACTACTCTTCGGAATGTTATGTCCATCAATTAGAACCATGTCTTCCTGAACCACTCTCCCATTACTAAAATTACAGTGCATAAATTCTGACTTGCTCCTACTAATTTTAAAACCTTTAGACTCCATGGCAAGTCTCCAACGCTCTAGCTTAGCATTTAGAGCATCAATACTCTCATCAATTAAAACAATATCGTCTGCAAATAGCATACACCAAGGGATATCCTCATGCAATTGTTTAGTTACTTCATCCATAACTAAGGCAAAGAGATACGGACTTAGTGCAGAACCTTGATGCAAACCTATAGAAACGGGAAATTAATTAATTGATGAGATTAGTTAATCTTATTAGTACTAACTAATCATGTTGATTAATCTTATTAGTGCTAATTAATAAATATACTATTTAATCATTGTTAAATAATTAATTATTACAGTGCTACTTAATCTTATTATTCTAATTAACATGTGCTAATTAATTATGTTAATTAATGTTATTAGTGCTAACTAATCATACTAATTAATTTTCTTAGTGCTAATTAATAAATACATTATTTAATAAATATATTATTTAATTATCATTAAATATTGATTATTACAGTGCTGCTTAATCTTATTATGCTAATTAATGTTATTAGTGCTAATTAATTATGCTAATTAATATTCTTAGTGTTAATTAATCATACAAATTAATCTTAGTTATGCTAATTTATAAATATATTACATATTTATTATTAAATAATTAATTATAACCACCTCGTTGTTACTAATGAAGAATTAATCATGTTAGAATTAACAATATTAGTGCTAATCATGATTATTAAGAATAAATATATTAAATAGAATTAACACTATTAGTGTTAATTATGATCATTAAAGAGAAATATTAGTACTAATCATAATCAATAAGAAGGGCAAAATATTCTTTTTCCGTCGCTTATTCTCATTTATAACCTTAGTTTTTACCAAACGAGTAATAAGGATATCGCCATATTTATCCCTTGCACACCAAACGTACATGAGAATAAGATAGGGATAAATTAACCCGGAATGACTCCTATTCTACTCAAAACTTATCACTGAACCAAACGGGACCACTGAACCAGACGGGACCTTAGTCTCTTTGAATGTAATATCTTTTCTCTGTTCGCAATTCATCTAGCTTCTCTCTTACATGTTTTTTTTGATCAATTCATGTGATGGGATGAATCATATATTACCATCCATCTTCAGGGAAAAGAAAATTTCAAGTATAAATGCATTATGTTTGAAGACTTCGACTTAATATTCCATGCACCAGTTGTCGTGTACAGTGGCAGACAGAGATTTTGGGGGGGGGGATACTGAACAAATTTTTCAGTAGGGGCCAAGATAGACAAATAACATAGACAATAGTCCTCTTATTAATGTTAGATGAGGAAATCTACATAGGTTAGCCATTTTTTTTTTTTTGGGGGGGGGGGGGTTGCCAAGGCCTCCTCTAGGTCTTCCCCTGGTGGTGTACATGGATATTTACTATATTGTTTAGGTTTGGCTGCTTAGCGTCCTTTGTTGAGAAACCCCTTCGATATTGTTATTCTACTTCAGTTCTCTCTCTCTCTCTCTCTCTCTCTCTCTCTCTCTTGTATGTGTGTGTGTGTGTGTGTGTGTGTGTGTGTGTGTGTGTGTGTGTGTGATTTCTTATCTCATCACAACCTTGGAGCCCTTGAGAGTAAAGGATGTGGCAGTGGTTGCTATGTGTCTTCTTATGCTGTTACCAAGGGTTCTAGTCTTCTAGAACCGCCCCCTTTTTGATATCTATCCATGAAGTAAACTTGTAGTTTACTTAAATGCTGAATAGATGATATCTAGTGAAGCACTAGAAATTGGGTCATACAGTCATAGTATTGTTAAAGAGATGAAGGTTGACACATTGTTCTTATCATTAGTAACATTCATTAGTTTACCCATTCATTGAGCTATCAGCATCATTATGTCATTACTAAGTATATGATGTTTTTATGAAAATGTGGCTTTATTTGCATCTTTATATTGCAACAAGAGGGATCTCAGGGAAGTCCATTTTAGGAGTGAGCTTGGGAACCTGATGCATAAGTGGTCTCTTGTTGTGGATAGGCTTTCTTTATCAGTCAACATGGTGCAAACCATGGTTCGCTGACTCAGACTGGATTGGCCCAAGTTGGGTGACTCATACCGGATCATGGCAAACCCGAGCCATGATCTGGGGAGGAGCGCCCTGATCCCATGCATTCGTTTATTAATTATTTAAGTAATGATTTAGTATTTCGAAATTAGTTTATTTTTAAAAATGAAAAATTGTAATAATCATATAATGATATAACCTTTAGCCATGGACCTAGCATTTCCATGGATAACGAGCATGAAGTGATGAAACTCTACCTTTTTGTTTATTGATTTATTAATTACTCAAATAATAATGTAACATTCAAAATTAGGTCAAAGTCCAGGGTAAATAGCCCAAGCAAAAAAAAGGGTCTAAAATGACCTCAAACATGTGACTCAGATGAGATGGCCCAAGTCGGGTTGACTCGTACTGGATCAGGACAGTTCCGAGTCGGCCCGGCTCTGCAATCCTGTGAACCCTGATTCAAACAAGATTCTATAACCATTTAATCTAGAGTACGAACAGTAAAGCTGAAGGATCTTATTTGATGAAAAGAGGCTGTCAATTGTCTGGTGAGAGTAGCTTGATTTTCCTTGGTTATTAGTTACATTGGTACCTGCCAACATAAGGCCAGGAAGCAGTTCTTTGAGGTGATTTGTTTTCTAGGTATGGCATACATCAAGCCTATAGCTGTATGGCACCACCACCCGATGTTAGGCTTCCGGTAGAGAAGTAGGATGAAAGCATGGTCTATCCCAAATCCCATGATTACCTTAGAAAGGCATGATTATGCTTTTGTGGTGCTGTACCTTCTTTTTTATCGAACTTCATGGCTTCAGTCCTCTAATTTTAAATTTAGTTGTCTTTGGATGTGTTAATGAAAAGGTGGAAACTCCCTTCCTCCCCCACCCCCCGTGTGTGTGTGTAGTTGGGAGGGTGTTAAGGGTCATAGATTATATATCTGTTCCAGTCATCTCATTTTTCTTTTTTCCTCTGTCAGAAGTTTTGGTATTTATGGGTGAACCTTGAGTTTTCAATTGTATTTTCTTTTTCCCTTTGTTACTTTTTGGCATGCCTTATCATTGCTCTTGCTAATAGTTCTCCATGTACCTCTGGTTTATCAGAATGAGCTTGATTACGGTGGAGAGGAAGCATCAATGTCACCAAGATTGCAATTCCAGCACCAGCATTCTCAACCTGCCATGCACCTCACAGGCTCAAATCTCCAAAGTTCCACCGCATTACTTGGGCAAGCACAACCTGCGCATGGCCCTCGGAGTGGTCAAGTTGATCAAAACAAGAACACAGTTTTCTCAAATGCTCTTTCCAGTCCCATTCGGCGGAGCCTCCAGCCATATCACCTGTCTCAGTCTGGAGGGTTTTATCCCAACAATGTGTCAGCTTCCGGAAATGGAGCAAGGAACCATGAAATGAATCGGGAATCCAATTCCATTGGTTCCGCTGATACATCTATGGATATGCACTCGGACAGCCCAAGTCCAGAATCCTACTAACAGGAGTAGCCTTCCGTTCGCAGGTGAAAAGGATTTCTTCCAACAGCGAGATTGATTACAGGAATTGGTTTGGTTGCATTGCCTGCTCATGGGGTGTGCTGAAGAATACTGCTGACGTACGTGTTTCTCGTGGTTCATCCTGGAATTCTAACAGCTGAAGCCTTGGCCTGCAGATTAACGTCTCAGATACTCGTTTCGGTATTCTACATGGTTAAAAAGAAAAAGGAGGAGGAACTGTAAATTCCTTCTTGGAGTTACCTTCCCCCCAGTGCCCCTTCTGTGTCATATTCAGCAGGTTTGTGGCTGAAGCTGATGCTCTGCCAGCTATCGAAAATGGTTTATGGTTAATGTGTGGGTGGTGCGTTGGTGTACGCGGTTTACACTAAGATGAAAACCTTGTGGTGGTGAAGTATCAACAGATGTAAGCTTGAACTCATATTGCAGATTTTGTATTTGGCAGTGTTTTTTATAATGCATACTTTTGTTGATAAACCTGAGGCGTGCTTGGTGGATGAAGCGGTCAGGTGGGTTCACTTGGGGCCCTTTTCTTTTTGACGAGTTTCGTGGTTCGAATCTCTAGATCATCCCCCCCCCCCCCCGGGTTTATGTCTGAACACCTATCAGTGATCCGAAGTCATTGAACTGAAGTGGCCCCGGTTTGTGTCTCAAGCTTCAGCCCAGAAAAATCTCGGGTCCCTGTGCTGGTGAGGTTTTTGTTCAGCCGGAAGGGGAGATCCTGGCATTATGCTGCTTTCGGTATGTGATCTGATGTCCTGAACCAGGTGAGCTCGAGACCTTTTGTGATCGATTGTCGCTGGTTGCCCTGCTGCGTAATTCTCCACTAACCAAAATCTCAAAATCTGAGTCTGTGAATTAGCCTACTCCCCTTGTTGACCCATGGACTCTGATAAATGTGGGCTCATGGTGGGGGGGGCCTTCGGAGCTCCAGTCTGGAAGCTTTTGATTCTTCCCTCTTGCTTTTCCAATCGGTGAGCTATCTGTTAGGCAAAAGCCGCTGTGTATCTGATAAATGTGATGTTTGAATTTATGTTGATCGAGCATTAGAGGGGTTGAAGATAGACATTGGCCGCCATGTATTTAATTTGTTTCATCTGGGAAAAACAGAAGATACAGTATCTACGCAGCATAGCTGTTTCAATTTTGCTCCACCTTGCGGAGATGGGATCACATATTTACTCGTGCGTTTACAAACATCTACTCTTTTGATATCGAGTGATGACAAAGACTCATGTGAGGGAGCACGAAATCCAAACGAGGGCGGCCCCCCCCACCCCGCCTCGACCACCAAACAAACAAAACACGGTCGAGAGAGCGTCTACTGAGATGGGCAACAACTCAATAATTTCCCGGCCCTCCTCTTTGCTGCCCGCTTCCACTCTGAAAATGGGTGAAGCAGTGGCACAACTGTTCCCCGTTGCTGCGATCGCCATTATTACCATATCTGCTGCTTCCCTGTTCCAAAACCAGCGGGGCCATCCCCCCCCCCCCCCAGCGCCCGGTCTCTTAAAAAGACAACCCTTCGGCCGCCTTCACCCAACCCAAACGGCCTCTCTGCCCACACACCCCACTCGACCAATGAACCCTAATCGATAGCTCCCTTCCAACAGACGTAGTACGTGCGGCAGGGCGCGCAGCAGCCCGTTCCTGGACCACACCTGCTAGCTTAGCTGCCCCTTTCAAGTTGGGGGTGTGGCCCTTTGTTGTCTTGTTGCCTCCCAATTAACCCAGCTCTCTCTCGTTCTGGGATGTGTATACCAAGAATACGTAAAACGTTATGGCCCTCTCTTTGCTAATCGAGCGGAGATATCGTGTTCGACCTCTCTCGATCTAACACAGTGTCCGAGCTCGGTTAACGACGTGTGTGCGAGAGAGAGAGAGAGAGAGAGTGTGGATCTCTCTCTTATTCTATCTCGTCGGATTCGACTGTCACCCGACAGTTCCATTAACAAAGAGGGTCTATATATATATGTATCACCAACGGACCTCGGATCAAGCACTTATCATTACCGCGCGCAAAACCCCCTTGTCGACTATTTCTCTTGCCCGCTTGCAGCCAGCCATCTGACAAGTCGAACAGACCAGGGACTGACAGACCCCTCGGCGTCCCGTCCCCAGGAGGAGGAAGAGGAGGACCACCCCTCGGCCCCTCTCTCCACATTCATTCATTCATGTTCTTCGTCATATATGTCACCCGAGTCTCTTCTCCTCGTGTGGAGAGTTGGTGACTGACGACGACTCGATCGGAATCCTCTCACCCTGGTGTCTTCACGTTGTTGTATATTATCGTATCGATCTCATGCCAACCGACGAGAGAAGTACGGAATCTTACGATAACTGCAAATTAAATTTAGATTAACAGCAGGTATTACTTCTTGTAGTGGAGATGCATGAGTCTGGATGAGAGTCCACACTGCCGCTGCCTCCCCCCCCCCCCCCCACATCACGTTCCTCCGTCACATCGTCCAAAGCTCTTCCCACTCGTGTGAATGGTCGTGATCTTGGAGGAGAGTCCCGCCGGCCCCGGCCAGCTGGCGGAGGAGACTTGGGACGGACAACTCCGTCCGTCCCCCCACCACACCACACCACACCACACCACACCACACCACGCCCGCCGCCGGTAGGAACCACGATGGTACAACTCGTCCGGTCCCCCGCGTGTGGCCGCCCGTCCACGTCATCTCTCCTCCGGACAGATGCACGTGTCCCTGCCCGTGGGCGGGCCCCCTTCCCCCCCTCTCTCTCTCTCCTCCCTCCCACCAGCATGCCATGCCATCTTCCCGTTTTCAGCGCCCACAAAGGAATTGATCGGACGTCATGGAGATACGCTAACATTCATAAGCGTGTGAAGGGGGCCGCTACCTTTGACGAGGACCGGCCGCCGTGATGTAACGCGAAATAAGAGAGAGAGAGAGAGAGAGAGAGAGGGTTTGGTTGGGTTGGATACCGTGTAGTCGCACACGAGTGGCCGTGGCGGCCGTGGCGGCGGATGTGGTGGGTGAGGTGGGTGGGTGGGTGGATGGACGGTGGTGATGTAGTCGTGGCCTTCCCCTCTCCTCCCTCTCTCTTTTTACCACCCCTCTCCTTATCGCGTTGGGTGGTAAAAAAGTAAAAAACACCGCCAACTTTACCGGTGGGGGTGGGGTCCTCGTCTCTGACCGCCCCCACCCTCTTAAAATTTGGATTCCTTTTCTTTCGTCTCAACGTTGGTCGGAAAATTTACAAAGGACGGGTGCGTGGCGTCCATTTCCCTGATTGATGGGTCGTTTTTTTACCCCCCTGGGGGACCCCTGAAACGGGCCGGGTCCACCACCACCACCCATTTGGGCCCACGAGTGAGAGAGGAGATTGGGCCTTTTTGTGGATTTGGAGAATCCAATTTACCAAACTCTTTAGATTTCTCCTCCTCGAGAAAGGGTGATCGATTATGCGATTGGGCCTGCGCGGTACAACAACAAACACACCACTTACCGTCTGATGTGACTAATCAACCGGGGATCAAGCAGCTCGCTGTCACCGCCCTGGCCCTCGGATTTCACAGGGTTTACTACCCCCTATGCCGTTCTGAGACGAGAAAATGACTGGCATGCCCTTGGTCATTCACTAATTGGTCGTTTATCCAATTAGTGACTCAATTAGGAGGTCTAGCTTTCTTTTCTCGTAATTAAGGTACAATCTTTGTACTAATGATTGGATTATGGTAAGACAACAAAAGTTCTTCGACACATCTATATATATATATATGGGGTGGGTCGTCCTCAGGGAATTAGTCATCTTTATAGAAACTCTTATGCTTAAAACCATCGACAGATTCATCATTGGTTGCGACATATATATCACATTGGCACGGGTAATCACATGTCAATTAAAAGGCGACATATATATCATTACTTATCCAGACAATGATCTTAATTAGCCATCACGGTGTCCGGACGCCTCTACCCACCTTGGCAAGACATTGATCAATATATAGTACGCACGCACGCACACACACACGCACGCACGCACGCGTGCAATCTTATTGGGAAATGGAAATTGGAAATCTTAAAATTAATGTGGTGGGTAACGTGAGTTAAATTAATATGGTGCACAATCAAAATAAATAAGAATAAAAATAGATTAACTTAACCCACTTAATTTAACCTAAGTTAAATTTAATCTCCGGTCAAAGTGAGATTAAGAGTCTTGGATCATGGTATAATGACTTATTATAATTAACGAATTTAAAACGGACATGCAGCCCATATATATATATATATATATATAGTTGAAGTGCCTCATCTACATGCATGGGTATCTGGGCTGCCACCGATGTAAAAGGGCTTTGTCCGAATGCTTCTTCCTTCTCTCTGGTGGTACGACAGAAGCCATGGATTCTAAAGTTTCCAACGCACGTTAACAGCCCAAAGAGGGGTGGCGTCGGAGACTCGCGAGTTTGTCCCAGCAGATAGGGGACGGGGCAGGGGCAGGAGGATGGGCTCGACTGCCGGACCGGGGAAAAGCATCCTGGCCGTCCGATCCGTGTGCCCATTCCTCGGAGACGTCGACACGACCGTCCGATGTAGAAGTAAAGGTGATCGAATCCAGTGAGTCACCTTCCTCGGCACCTCACAAGTTGTTCTGGCCTTTGGGGGTCGTACGGCCGAATGACACGAACCCAGAAAGGTCCTGGCCGGGAGGGGGGCATGCAGAAAGGAGGGCACGCCATCGTTGATGGTCCTGCGAGATTCCGTGGATCCCACCGCCGGGTCATGGTGGCCGTTAGATGGTTAGATTTTGTGATGATTTTGAGATGATCATGTGATGACGTCTGTTAAAACAGATCTGATTTTTCCCAAGTTGTTGGGTTGGAACGCGATTCAAACGTTATTTTTAGTTTCCCTTGGGTTGGGTGCGTGGACGAGTGTTTCGTCTCTTAGAAATTGTATCCCAGGTGATGTTTGGTATCGAGATAAATTTTATGGATCCGTTTGGAAAGGATGTTAGAGAGAAATTTTAAACTCTCCAATCATTTGAATCTCACATGTTTCAAAAGCTTCTTCAAATGTCCCGATATCTCATCAGTTTTTATTTACGGTGGATTTCGAGGGATATAGGGAAAAAGGGAAGAGAAGTGGAAAATCTCTAAAAACTACTTAAAAGATGCTTCTTCTCTCTCTAAAGAATTTTGAAAAAATCTATCCACCCTACGTCCTTTCCAACCGCGTTGTAGAATATGTGTAAGTCATTTTAGGATAATTTATGATTATCTTTATTCTCATGTATATTTGATGTACAATGAGATAAGAGGGGTGAAATGGAGTTGAAAAAATGGGGATAAATCATTCCAACAAAAAGTTAGAATGACTTATCCTAATTTTCAACTCTAAAATCGGGGTTAACCCTATTTTACTTAACCCCCCTTATCCTCGCCTCTTTTAATCATACCAAATGTAGAATGAGATTAGATCGGGGATATCCTCACTCGTAGTCAAATCTTTCAATAGTAATGTTTGATGCACCCCTCTCCCTCTTAATTACACTCGCGCTAGGTGCATCAATTTTTTTTAAAAAAAATTAAGAGGTGGGGCTCACCCTCTCTAATTTGTGTGAAAGTCAATTTTAATTTCGTACGGCTCAAAAATTTAAAAAAAAAAGAGAACATGATATGTGAATATAAATTTTTATTATTCATACACTCTGTTAATTTTTTAAATTTTTTTGAGTCTTTAAATGAGAGATGCTATGTACGACAAATTAGAGGGGTGGAATCACCTCTCTAAATTTTCAGAAAAAAATATTGACGCTTACTTGCTTGCACTCCTGAAGGTGTAATTAGGGGAGGGGGGGGGGGGTGTGAGGGATGCAGCAAGCATTACTCATCTTTTTTAATTAATTGTGGGGGCAGCCGAAGAACACAAGAATTATTTAAGGCCCCGCGTGCACGCGTACGTGCGTATTCATCAGATATTACTTCGTGGAGCATCATAAATTCATCCTTATTGGACGTCAGACATTATTGCTCATTTTGCAGATTCTTCGCCAACTATTTTGATGATAATTTGATTAATCGGCAGCTGTCCTTAATTATTAATTTGCTCCTCTGATCGATGAGTGCGGCTTAATTTCTTAATTACTCAGTTGGGGGAAAGATTCTCTCTATTAAGAACTTCTAATTAAATCGAAAGCAATTAATCTGATGGGAAAAGCGCATGTAATGTATATTCACAAATTTTGTCTTTATATATATATATATATATATATATATATATATATATGTATATGATATATATCATGAAAAAATGACTCAATTTGCATGTTCTTCGATTCTTGATAAACGCAGTTTTTTCTTCGAGGTACATCTAAGATTTTCATAATTAAGAAAAAAAGGGTCACTTAGTATTGCCTTCCCACAGAAAAATTTAGGAAAAAATATGAACAAAAAACATAATATGCCGAAAAAATGAATATTGTTAACTAGAATATAATTAAACAACGTAACATAAAACTATCATAATTTCTTCGGATTTGCCCAGACGAATTGTGCTTAACCCTGTTCCCTATTCAACATTTACATCCCCCTTATATCATTAAAAAAAATAAGGGTCACTTTTTTTTACCGAAAGGTAATATTTGTAAGGAAGAAAATGAGAGAGTCCGTTCATCTCTTTATTACGTAAGGGACGGGACGTGCCACCCTGACCACCAAGTAAACAGATTATATATATAGCATGCAGAAATTAAAGCGAGGAGGAGGAGTGTACAAAGGAGAGCAAGCTCTGGGGAGGGGAGGCGTCCTGCAAGCGAGGCAAGAGGCCGATACACACAAGAGCCAAAGTCCAAAGAGCCCAGAAGAAGATAGCTATCTAAAAATTATAATCGAAAATGTCAACAAGATCAGCAAGATGCTGCCAAGAAGAGGGACCCGGAGCTTGATGAGGGAGCAGAGCCGGCTTCGGAGCAACATCACCAGAAGCCAGATAGGGCAGGCGACTGAACGCCCTCCAGGCCAGCCAAACGACAATCACGAGCGGCCAAAAGGATGAAGGCTGGCTTAACGACGAGAGTTCCTCTAGTTCCTTGTAACCCAAAAGGACCCAAAGAAACAGAAATTGGGCCAGGAATGCCAACGTAAAGAGCTCGCCAGCTACACCCTGACATCATAGAACTCGAGAGTACTGTATCCCGTGTGTGTCCCATCAGAATCTGCTCCCATGGATGCCAATAGAGCAGCAACATATGACATGGCAGCAAGTGCAGTTAGCGTAGGAGAAGGGTCAACGCAGGGGGAAGGTGATGCGTTGATTCCCGCCAACGGATGCGTGGACGTGTCGACCAGAGGTTGGAAGAGGCTTGGAGGAGAGTAGCAGAGCGCAGCTAGAGGGGACGTCGACGGGAGCGGTAGCTGCGCCCCCACCTGCATCTGTCGCACCAGCGAAGGACGACGTGGAGTCGGCCGCCGTCGCTGGGGGAGCAGAAGAAGGAAGATTCGTGGGCTGCCAGGTGAATGTCGTCGCCGGAGCAAGTGAAGCAGTAGGAAGAGGTTGAGTTGGGGTTGGTTTGGCGTTGAGGTCAGCTTCACCAGCAACAAGGGTAGGCAGAGCCACGAGGGCGGGCAGAGGTGTCGAAACCTCATGGGCGACGTCGTGAGAACCAACAGAACGGGCAACCGCAGACCCAAGGGAGGCCGAAGCAGAGCTCCCCACACCGTCACCGGCAGAAGGAGAAATAGGAAGAAGACCAGTGGAGGGGAGGAGGCACGAGCTGTATTGCGGGCGAAGGGCGTTGGAGGAAGACAAAAGGGATATGTTAGGGGCGGATACGCCATCTCAGGTGAGTGACTCACATAAACTTATCTCGGGTCACTTATTCCACCTTTTTGATTGAATTCAAAAATTTTTAATTTATCTTTAATCGATCTTGATTATAAAAAAGAGTCGAACAATAATAAGTCATCTTATCTCGAGTAACTCACCTTAATCAGATTTACTTTTTTATAAGAATTTGAAAAATACCAACCCGGAGGATGTTTGGAATTAGAAGAGGAGGAGCATCGTGTCAGTCTACACTCAAAAGATTTAAAGCCACTTGATGGGGACGTGTACTGTTTGTGAAATCGAAACCCACGTTCTTGGATCAAAAAAATTAGGAAGGAACTATAATAAGTAAAACATATATACATATATATACAATAAAAAAAAAGGAATCAAAGAGGTTGGAAAATGCACATTTTTAAAACAAAAAAAAAAGAGAAAGGAGATGAGGGAAGATTACTTATTACAATTCCTCCTCTGATGTAGATGGCTCATGAAGACAAAGGACACGTCTTTGACACATTTATTTAGTCCTTATCTTCTCATCAGGCTAGATTTCAAGTCTCGTTGCGCTGGTGAACTAGAAGTTTCTTCTGAATAGGGAAGGCCACAGTTTGAGAAGTGGATGGAACTTCCCATCAACGGGCTTCTAGCGTGTAGGAGCATTCATGGAGGTTTCACAGAGATTTTTCACGAATTAGCTGCCTCGATCATGCATGACTCATCAGATGGCATATGGTAAAAACTTAAATTTATAATATGGTGGCTAATTTTAGAGGTAAAAATGTGCTTAATTCGGGTCACCAGGCAGTGGGCTGCTTACAGGAACAGGAAGAAGTGGCCCAAAAACATGTCAGTCATTCATGGTAAAAATTAGGGTTTCAAGGTGGTAGAATTTTAAAGGCGTCTTTGACATTCGATTAGGATACCTCGGCATAAGAGAGAGAGCAGTGAGCCCCGCTCTCTCCTCACACCCAACCATACTAATCGAGGTCGATTAGCGCGCTCAACTTCCCAAGGTCGAGCACGCTAACTGCACCCGGTTAACAAAGAGACCCTAATTTAAGGTGTTAACTAAAGACAGATGGAGGCTAGCTACTTCTCTGTCTGCAACCTTTCCATTGCTCCTTATCTGTATTTTTGTATTGTTATTTCTGTGTAGGTCGATCATGATGTGACAGGCTCCTTTACAAGGGATTCCAGTCTCATAAGTTACTCGAAATCGACTCACTCAGTTTATATATATATATATATAAGAAGCTAGTTTGATTCCGTTAGAAAGAAAGAAGCTGTGGCTTATGTTTAGAAGACAGTGCAATCCGGGACATTTTTTTTTTCTCCAAGAGCATTCTTAATCCAAAATTGATTGTCTACGGAAATACCAAAAAAAAAGTCGCCATTGTGCAGAGATATTCTCATAGGAGAAGAGATTCTGTGAACTCTAATTTGAACGTTCTCCTCTGTCTGCAATTGCCAGCGCCTCCCCTCTTCCCTCTATCACCTCCACTGTGACCTCTCCCTCTTCCCTTCACTGCCGCCTCCATTGCGACCTGTGCTTGTGCCAATGACTCGCCGACCCAACATGCGCTAGGTATAATCTGGCGCACCCTACTCATGTCGATGCAGTACAAATTGGCGAACCGTGATTCATTATTAGTTGATGTTGGTGAAACTGACTTTCTTCTCTCTTATTGTAAGCTAATGAATGTCGACCAATTGTGGCGTGTTATTTAAAAAGATAGTATGGCATGAATCAAGAATCACGCAAATATGGTTTTTTGGTCTTGAATCACAAAAAATGTGTTCATACGCAGTTGACGGTGGTGAAATGATTCACACCCTCGCTAACAAATTTGAAAGCTAATTGTTGTGGATATTTCAAATACTTGTGTTTTTAGCACGAGGAAAATGAGTTACATAGTGCCAAAAATGACAAAGTACAAAGTCTGAGAAGGAGAGGGGAGACTAAGATACAGAGTCTGAGAAAGAGCAACCTAAATACCCAAGGGAGAGCCAAACTTTAAGACTGTCATTTGTCCGCTCGGGGGCTTCTAGGTAACACTGGGGGCACGAGCGTCAGCGCTGTCTGTAGAGGGATGATCTTCAAGTGTTAGCTGAGCTCCACCAGTTTGAATCTACTAGTCGGTACCCTTATCTTGGATTTTGTAGGCTTTCGGGGCGAAGCCTCATATGCTCACTCGGAGTCGGCCATCGCTGGCTGATGACCCCCTCACTCGTGGAGGTCAGGTCGAGGGGAAAGAATGGCAGGCTTGGCCGCTCCTTTGTGGACCGAGAGTGCTTGATTTTGCTTAGCCCTGCATAGGACCTAAGTCTATGAAGGCAGTGACATAGTTTTGGCCCACAGTTCCCAATATGTTGGGGCCGTGATGGTGTCCCTTCACATTGAGATCTCTCAGATGACCATGTGGCAGTGTCTCCTTGAAGAGGATTCAGGCTGTCGCATTAGCTTGTATACAGCTGGTACGATGAGAGGCAGAACTCCTAGAGTCTAGCTTGATGACTCCCAGTCTCGATGATGGCTGCATTCCACCTTGGGGATTTGGGTCCACTGGGCACCAAGGGCTTGGTCAACCCCCCTGTCGCATACCTAGCATGAGTGTGCCTTTTTGGGCATCTCAACTAAGCTATCGGAAGCAGGAATCCCTTTGAGTGCACCTTGTCGAGCTTCAACCTGTATAAAGTTCTTCATCAGGGTGATCATCCTCCGGAAGAACCCTCCGATATTTAAGTCAACAGACTGAGGGAGAGACAAGAGTATGGTTCTCAAAAGGTGAAGAGGACTTGAGGCAAGGGAGTTGGCCTAAAGGCGGCGCAGAAGGGTGGCCATGGAGCCCATGTGATTCTGTTTGAGGGGGGATATTGCTTCCCTTAGATAGGATTCTGGTAAGATAGGAGAAGACTTTTCTATCCTTTCTCTTACACACTTGGAGGAGGTTGCTCAGACTCCCTTTTATAGACAAAGGTCGGAGAGAGATGCCATGGCCGATGGACCTTAGGCCTAGGAAATGACTTCATAGTCTGGCGTGATAGTCCAAGCTACAATCATTATGGGGAAGTGGAGCGAATTGCGACGCTGAAAAGGGACGCATATATGCTGACATTGACATGCTATTATTACATTTTCAAATTCTCAGAACTCGATGAAAAATCCAAATTAGGCGGTGAGGGGGATAAAATTTGCTAGGCCCAGCGCGACCCGATAATGCCAATCCCATTACAGACCAGGGCGGCCGAGCCCATAGTAGGATACCTCGACCAGTCGTGGCTCCATAAACATGGCCCAACCAAGGCCCAGGAAGTCTCCTCCAGTCTAAGAAAGCTTCTCCAATCCTAGAGCGAAATCTTTGTGAATCTGCATCTTGGATGCCGCAAAACTCGCCAACAGCTGAACATTGGGGCACATGTCATGAGTATTACCATGGTAAAGGCCGGGTCACACCCATGTCGCCGAGAGACCCGCTACGAGCGAGCGAGAGGGCGACGGGAGAGCCTCATGATCATGTAGGATATCACTCCATGAACGACACCATTGCTAAGTCAGAGATACACCACTCCATGTATAAATAGGTCTCCAATGGGACCTGGATGGAAGGGAGCAAAGGAGGATACACAGAGACACACCGAGAGAAAGGCCAGAAGACATAGAGAACATAAACAAGGCAAGAGGAGAGAGGGACAGAGATGAACATCGCTAGTAGGATAGCAGTGAGAGAGAGATTCTCTCTCGGTTCTTATCTTTCTGTCTTTCCGAACACTCTACGAGCACTCTCTGAGTATCATCTCCATGCTATAGGTTCTTCTCTTTCCCCCACCTTAACTCTCTCTCTCTCTCTCTTCACCCTTATTCTTGGCTCTCTCGTACGATTCCGACTTAAACATCGGAGAGTTCTCTCTTGAGATCACTTCCGGTATTCTTTCTGATGCTGTTTTCTAGTGATTGTAAATTTTCTTGAGTGATCAATTACTCTTCTCTAACAAATAAATTTTAAAGGTGTGATACAGATCAGGGAACATTTTTCTATATCAATGGATGAGAAAGAAAGTATGTGACATTCACCTGCCGATGCACACACATGACTAATGAATGTAGACTAATTGTGAGCTGTGGGGAACTATATTGTGTGACAAGGCATGAGACATTTATGCTCGTGGGGATGTTCAAATGTGGCGTAGAAGTACTACTAATAACTACATGACAAGGAGATTTGTTTGGGTATGGACTCCCATGCACCCCCGGGCAGACTTTAATGCTGCTATATATATATATATATATATATATATATATATATATATATATATATATATATATATATATATATATGGCTCTTCCTTCTCCTCTTTTGTGTGAAGCACATTATTATTAAGTGACGTGGAAAATGTGTCCATGTGAATAGATATAGAGGTATCAATGTGAAGATTTCTTCCTTTCAAAAATGTATAACTTGTATTTAATAATTGAGCTATACTCAATTATTTCTCAATTACATGTAAGAATGACTTTTATGTGAATGAAAGCCAACTTAGATCAAAATTTTACGTTTTCTTTTCTTTTCTTTTCTTTTGGGTGATGAAAGGCCTACTTTGCATGAAATCTTGAACCTTCACATCACTCTAGAGGAAGTGTAGCATCAAAATATACCATGTACATCACCGAATTTCCAGAGTCTGCATTGGCGCTAGATACACAGCAAACTCATATAGTTTTGAGCGATCACATATGTCAGAATTTTTTTTTATCAAAATCACATAATTTCCGGATAAAGCCAAGGAGCCAAATTCGTTGGACAGGATGCTCTGTTCATCAACTTTCCATTAAAGATATGTAAACATTATAACTAAAGACCAGTTGCAATTACTCTGGCTTAATACATTACATGTTCCAAGCGGAAGCTTGAATTTTGGGGAAATTTTAAAAATTTTCATTTTAGGAAAAATTATGTGTATACCCTTAAAAAAACTCAAATTATCACTATGCCCCTACTTTTATAGAATCTATATCACTATGCCCCTACTTTTATAGAATATATCTGTATACTCTCAAATTCTCAAACAACTTCTTGTGATGCCCTAACCGTCAACGACCATTTATAGTAATTAATTTAGAGTGAGAGAGGTGAAAATCTCTAACTTATTTCTGGTTAGGACGCCCCTTCACCCCCACCCACGACGACAGATACACAGATAGAGAGAGAGAGAGAGGAGTGAGAGATAGAGAGGGTGGATGATGACAGGAGAGAGGGGAGAGGGGGTGGGAGGCCGGAGGGACGCGATGAGAGAGAGGAGAGAGCATCCTATAGTGCAGAGAGAGAGAGAGTGACAGGAGAGGGGGACCGAAGAGAGGGGGTCGGTGTCGGGGAGGGGGGGCGGAGGGGGTCCCCTCTCTAGCGCAAGGATCCGCCAAGGAGAGAGAGAGAGAGAGAGAGAGAGAGAGAGAGAGAGAGAGAGCGGTGGGGAGGGAGGTGTCGGATGGGGTCTCCCCCTCCGACGTAGGCATCACGCTAGGGATGCGCGCGTGCGCGCGCGCGCGCGCACACACACACAGAGAGAGAGAGAGAGAGAGAGGCAAGGGGATGTCGGTGAGAGTCTACCCCTTCGACGCGCACAAAGATAATGAGAGATGTGGCTGTGTGGGGGGGGATAGGTGAAGTCGTTCCGTGTGTGTGGGAGCGACTTCACCGGTTCCCCCCCACCCGCAGCTACACCTCTCTCTCTC
The DNA here is from genome assembly GCA_022559845.1 of Amorphophallus konjac. Taxonomy (NCBI): domain Eukaryota; kingdom Viridiplantae; phylum Streptophyta; class Magnoliopsida; order Alismatales; family Araceae; genus Amorphophallus; species Amorphophallus konjac. The sequence goes on from JAHNEJ010000167.1 coordinate 65,738, forward strand.
TCTCTCTATCTTTGTTTGCGCTGGAGACCCCCTCCAAAATCCCCTTGCCCACCCACCCCTCCCCCTCTCTCTCTCTCTCTCTCTCTCTCTCGTCTCTTTGTGCATCCCTGACAGGATGCTTGTGCCAGAGGGGGAGACCCCCTCTAGTACCCCCTCCACGTTGCTCTCTCTCTCATCTCTTGCTGTGTATAACTCTCACTCTATCTCTCTCGTGTCTCTCTCTATGCATCCCTGACGGGATGACTGTGTCGGAGGGGGAGATCCCCTTCGACGCCCCTCCCCGCCGCTCACTCTCTCACTCTGTATTACTCTCCCCCCCTCTTTTTCTATCACCACCGACGTCGGAGGAGAGGACCCCCTCCGACATCCCCCCTCTCAACCTCTCTCTCTCTCTCTCTCTCTCTCTCTTTGTGCATCTCTGGCCGGATGACTCTCCTTGTATCACTCTGTCCATCCCCCACTTTTTCTATTTGCACCGGTGCCAGATGGGGAGACCCCCTCCGGCACCCCTCCATGCTGCTCTCTCTCTCTCGTCTCTCTCTCTATGTCACTCTCTCTCATCTTTCTCTCTCCCCTCGCATCCCTGACGTGATGTCTCTCTCTCTCTCACCCGTCCTCTCTCTCTCTCTCTCTGCCCTGGGGTAAAATAGTCCCTTCACATGCATTATTACGGCCGTGTGGTGTGAATGTAACCCCACGGGTATGACAGTAACAGAATTTAAGGGTGCACGGGTAGATTCCATAAAGATAGGGTATAGTGATAATTTAAAATTTTGGGGAGATATAGATATCATTTTCCCTCAATTTTATCGAGGATAACTTGTCTTGTGGCTTTGAAAATTGGGTGCGACTCTGTTTAAAATATTAGAAATGCAGTATGCTATCACAACTAATATGACCTGGAAAATCACGAAGGAGAACTTGTGCACATGTTAATGGCGCCGAATTATTTGTTTTCATATATTTTCAAAAGTACTTCCAAAGTAAAAACAGAATAACCCTTTTAGAAAAAAAATGAATAGAGTTATGTGAACCAAAAAAAAGAGAAGAGATTTCTGAACAGGAATTTTTTTGGTACTGATCAAAGAAAAAAATTAAACTTAGTAAGAATGATTACTGAAATTTGAACAAGGCCATCGATCGAAGAGAGTACGATGGAGCAAACGTTACACAGAGTCATGTTTAGATTACATGCACACTCTATACTTTTTCTGTCGTCTGATTAAATAATAAAACTTAATAAATTTAAATTTAATATCTTGAACTAGATGTGACGGTGTCAGTCTCTTTGGAGACATCCGATAAAATTGGAACGATATAGAGATGTGGTGACGTCAAAACATAACTACGGCACCGTAACATTAGAATCATGGTTTGTCGACCCGGTCGTCTCGACTCGCACGACCCGACTAGATCTAGGTCGTTTGCGGGACGACCGGACCGTGGGTCGTCACCGGATCGCCTCATTAATTTAACAATATATTACATATATATAATGTATTTTTTTATTTTATTCTATTATATATATATTATATATATATAATCTTTTTTATTTAGATATGGGATTGGACGGATCGAGACGGAATGAGTTGGGAGCGACCCGACCCGACCCAGGCCGAGACCGGGTCGGCCGAGTCGCGCGGGTCGACAAACCTTGATTAGAATTCGCTGGAATGCGTTGAGACCACTAATATATAAATGGAGATGTTCAAGTGGTGTCGACACTCGTATGAACGTGCCCGTATATTTATATAAAAAAAAAGGCTCACACGTTCGTGTGGGCACCGACACCATCTTAACATCTCCCATATATAAACACACACACGCACACATATATATATATATATATATATATATATATATAAAGAGAGAGAGAGAGAGAATGCTCAAATAATTCCATCGTATCAGATAATTGTTCTGAGTGTAAAATTTTTACAATGGACCGTAATATTCTCTCTAGATACCTCGGCCATCTACCTGAAGTGCCCCCTACATAGTTTATTACAAGCGTACAAGTTACGTTTTTTTTCCCATATACAACTGTAGAAATAGACTTTTAACCCAAAATCTTTCTCCAAATGGAGCAGGTTTTTTATACATTGGGCCATATCCTCTCGGCACAAAACCACGATCCTCCATTTTTCCACCGTCCAAACACCCCGTGAAGAATACAGTCGGGAGTCGGGAATCAAAAGGAGAGCGTTAGTTCTATGTAAGCCATAGTGGTAGCAGGGGCGAAGCCCGCACGCCCCAGCATACCAATCACCAAGCAGCCGATGTAGCTAAAATTAAAAAAAAAAACAAGAACACAAACTAATTCCTAGTGTCTGGACTCTCGGTGGCGCGGGGTACCTGGGGTTCTAGATTTTTACATATAAATTATTATTAAAAAGTGAGGAAAGTAAAATTCGCCAGACCTAATGCGGGTCGATATCACCAGGCCTATTTTGGTTCGGATCGACCAAGTCTGTGATTAACCAACCCACCGACCTCTAGCCCATTCAGTACAGCCCAACTGAGGCCCAAGAAAACTCCACCAACTTACGGGCGAAATTACTACGCACGTAAGATCCGGACACCGCAAAATGTGGCAACGGATGAACATCGTCACCGCCATCACAGGGCTTTCTCCGGCCTATCACGATGCCTCCCTTCTAGGAATGGGCAAACACGCAACGGGCAACGCCCACAATCAAGAAGTCGTTACTCCACAATCTACGTCATTTTTCAGCCTAGGAACGGCCAACACCACCGAGGCCTATATAAATAGGTCCCCACCGGACCTAGAAGAGGTGGGAGAATAACACCAATAGAGGCACCCCTATAGGCATATTCTCGCGGAGACACACACAGAGAGAAAGAGGCATCTTCGTGTTAGTTGAGCTCTACGCCAAGGAAGAAGGAGAAGCTCCTCACGTAGCGGTGGAAGAAATCTCTATTCGAAAAGTAGGGTCAGGGAGGTCCCTTTGTGGTTCTTCTCTCCCTATTTCTCTGAGCACTCTCCAAGCCTGCTGAGCACTCTCCAACCCTTCCGAACACTCTTCGAGCATTTATTCCTCCACTCATGCTCTTCCTTCTCTCTTTCTGGTTCTTTTCCTCCTCCAGCTCTTTCTCATTGCTTATACACGTCTCTAACTTAAGCATCGGAGGGTTGTCCCCTGCAATCACACTCAGGGCTCCTTCTCACGCTGTCCTCTAGTGCTTGCAGATTTTTTCGGGTGGTCGGCTGCACTTCTCCAAGAAATAAATATTAAAAGTGTGGTACGAGCCAAAGGAGAACATTTTTCAGCATCTACACTTTTTGGCACTGTCTGTGGAAAACAAACATGAAGCCATAGCACCCGGAGGGAACGATCGCAGCACTAGCAACCGCAAGGGAGTCCAAGCTCCCCAACGAGCTTCCCAGGAAACATCTTCTCATCCGTCCCACAGTGAGGCTCCACTCGATCCCATCACGAATGAGCTAGCAGACATGCGCCGACAGATACAGACGCTAACAGAGACCTACCAAGACCTCCTCAAGTGCCAGGTGGAACAAGAATGAGTCTCGACGGTACACCCCCATAACAGTGGCACGCCCACCGCCGTGGAGTCCATCGGGAGCATGAACCTTCGCTCCTCTCCGCCACACATTCCCGACGACCACGCAGCCGACCCTCACGGCGTACCGCCAACCCATTGCATCCAAATCTGGATATGGCGCAGCAGTTACGACGCTACAAAGTGGTCGAGCGCGAACTTGAAGCCAAGATCCCCTACCTACATAACTGAAAGGTTTCGCACAGCACTATCGGGCAACGCAGCGGATAACAAAATTTATTTAGCCCGATCCCGGTGCTATGGAATCCTAGATCTGTGCTCTAATCGGTATTTTAATTGCCCCAAACCCCCTAATTACGGGTTACGTATTTATATCTTGTGCGGAACGACGTTGTCTGCAAAGCCCGATGCAGAATACCGAGCCGCACAGATGTACGGTCTCTAGAGCAGATCCACACTGACCCTTGCGCAACGACGGTACCCCCGGCAAGGACCTTCCCCGACCCTTTCACCTTCTGGAGAGAGAGAGCAAGAGGAAGGAAGGGGGGAAGGAGCTAATCCTTTCCCTTAAGTCTAAATGCTTGATTAGCATCAAGGGAATTTCGAATGAGCTCACGTAGGTGTCATATATATAGAATTTGGACCTTTTTCTAAAGACCTCCAAATGACCAAAATTGTATATATGACCTTTCCATTATTATACATATGTATTAAGCCCCATTTACACTCCTTTCCAAAAGGAATTAAATGGAAATAATACATACATTTGTATAATAATAATCTGTCACCCAAGAATCCATTGTGTGTAATCTCTAGGCCCAAGTCACTCTAGTTTAAGGCCCATTACCTTCTAATTCTCAATTAGAAGTAAATTAAACATATTCTTCGCTTCTACTAGAGCCGAATAATAGTTTAATTTATTTCGAACCTTTGATCACGTTGGGTCAAGTAAATCCGCGTGATCCTAGAGGACACCGGGTTTAAACCAGCCTATCTGGTACCTGTAAGTCCACAGTTACCGCATCGATATAACTCCTCGCTCCTTCTATGAGTCTGGTACGATCGAGGGTATGGTTTCTGTCAAACCCCATGATCGTGTCATTTGACTATGACCTCCTTAAAGTGTATGACGTCCGTTCTAAACGAACTCACACGACCCTGGCCAGGGATTTAACGGAGCGTCAATGTCATGACCCATTAACTGTCTGATATATACCCGACAGTGAGCGATCCCCTCTTGACCATTGATGATCTTCACACGTATCCTGGAGTGGTTAATGACTCGGTAACTCATGACTTATGGTTAAAGTCACTTAGCCAAGTAATTAAACCATTCAGTCCTCGTGTAAGATCCGATCAATGTCTCAGGTCAAAGGACCAACGATGCTACTGAGACAGTTGGATCTTCAGTTGACATTAGGTATAATCAACCATCTGAAGATCCAATAGCGGATCAGTTCAATGTACATCCTCCAAGGACATACACCTACACATATGTGTTGGTGCCCCGCACCAATGACCATGAGACTGGTCACTGACACATCATGTCTACTGGTTTAATAGGTAATCAAAGTCCCCGAGTGATTACCCTCCAACCAGGAACAGTTTAAGGTATGTGTACATGTAAAGTCAATCTCATGTTCGAGATCCCATCTCGAGCTGACTTTACAACCACATATCCTAGGGACAATGTAAAGTAACACAATCGCATATTTACGCTCAAACACCACTTTATTAACAATGAACAAGATCGTACACCTATTGGGCCTACCCGACCCGAAATTGGCCTGTAGCACACCAACACTAACAATCTCCCATTTGAACTACAGCCAATTGCCCACAACTTTGAGGCCCATCTTATCCCGATGACGCTCAAACATAGTCTGTGTCAAAGACTTAGTCAGTGGATCTGCTATGTTATCTTCTAACGGTACATGCTCTACCGTCACATCTCCACGATCAACAATCTCCTGAATAAGGTGAAAGCGCCTGAGAATATGCTTTGACCTTTGGTGAGATCTCGGTTCCTTCGCCTGGGCGATGGCCCCATTATTATCACAAAATAATGGGATGGGAGCTGATATATCGGGAACTACGCCAAGTTCCAAGATGAATTTCTTCATCCAGACGGCTTCTTTAGCAGCTTTAGCTGCAGCAATATATTCTGCCTCCGTCGTCGAATCTGCAGTCGTATCTTGCTTGGAGCTTCTCCAACTGACTGCCCCTCCATTCAACATGAATACAAATCCAGACATGGATTTGCAGTCATCTGGATCTGACTGGAAACTTGAATCTGTGTAAGCTCTAAGCTGTAGGTCCTCTCCTCCATAAAGCAGAAAAAGATCCTTAGCCCTTCGCAGGTACTTAAGGATACCCTTTACTGCCTTCCAGTGCTCTTCGCCTGGATTTGCCTGATATCTACTGACAATGCTTAAAGCATTGACAACATCAGGCCGTGTACATAGCATTGCATACATGATTGACCCTATCGCCGAAGCATAGGGTACCTTATTCATGTGTGCCACATCCTCAGAAGTTTTAGGACTCATCCCTTGGATAGGCAAATTCCATGTCTCATGGGAATAAGACTTATCTTGGAATTTTCCATCCTAAACCTTTTGAGGATAGTGTCTATGTACATGGATTGGGATAATCCTAGCATCCTTTTAGATCTATCTTGATAGATCCTTATGCCCAGCACATAGGATGCTTCTCCCAAATCCTTCATGGAGAAGTCTTGGATAACCAAGACTTGGTTGATGTCAACATCTCTACATCATTCCCAATGAGTAAGATGTCATCAACATAAAGGACCAAGAAGGTCACAGAGCTCTCACTGACCTTCTTGTAAACACAGGGTTCATCTTCATTCCGAATAAAGTTGAAAGATTTGACAGCCTCGTCAAATCTTAAGTTCCAGCTTCTAGATGCCTGCTTTAATCCATAAATGGACCTTTGAAGCTTACATACCTTATTAGGATGTAGCTTGGAGGTGAATCCTTCAGGCTGTACCATGTACACCTCTTCTGACAGATTTCATTAAGAAAAGCTGTCTTCACATCCATTTGTCAGATCTCATAATCCAGGTATGCAGCAATGGCAAGGAGGATTCGGATTGACTTAACCATGGCTACCGGCGAAAACGTCTCGTCATAGTCAATGCCTTGCCTTTGACGATATCTTTCGCCACTAGTCTAGCCTTGTATGTGTCAACCTGTCCATCTGCACCGACTTTCCTTTTGAAAATCCATTTGCAGCCGATAGGGACCTTCCCTTCGGGTACATCAACTAAGTTCCAAACTTTGTTGGTGTACATGGACTGGATTCTGAATCCATTGTCTCTTGCCATTTCTCGGAGTCTACACTACGGATCGCCTCTTGGTAGGACTGAGGATCATCATCCTCATCGATACGTACCTTAGAGGACCCCTCTGAGACATGTCCAATATATCTCTCAAGTTCTCTCGGTAGTCTACCAGATCTCCGTAGTGTCAGTGTTTCACTTGAATAGGATCAACCGATACAGTCTCATCTAATGAGTTTGTGTCTATGGGTTGTGGTTCTTGGATCTCGTCCAATTCTATCTGGCTCCCACTATTTTTCTGAGTAGATATTCTCTTTCTAAAATACAGCTCTCTTGGCCACTAATACCCTTTGCTCAGAAGGGTGATAGAAATAATATCCAAACGTCTCCTTTGGATATCCCACAAACCTACACTTATCGGTTCTCGACTCAAGCTTATCACTATCGTTCTTCTTTACATGGGCAGGACACCCCCAAATTTTAATGTGATTAAAATTTAGTTTCTGCCCTTCCATATCTCATATGGTATAAAGGAACTGATTTACTTGATATCATATTCAATAAATATGCCGCAGTCTCTAACGCATAACCCAGAGAGACAATGGTAGTCCTGACATCGACATCATGGATCAGACCATGTCTAACAAGGTCATATTTCTCCTTTCAGATTCACCATTGTGCTGTGGTGTATACGGTGGAGTCCACTGAGAAACTATTCCATAATCTTTAAGATAAGAAGTGAATTCATAGCTTAAGTATTCACCTCATCGATCCGATTGAAGAGCCTTAATACTTTTGCTAGTCTGTTTCTCTACTTCATTCTTATATTTCTTAAACTTCTCAAAGGCTTGTGACTTATGTCTCATTAAATACACACAGTCATATCTTGAGAAATCATCAATAAAAGAAATGAAATAGAGGTGACCCATTTTACCTCTATGGACATGGGTCCACACACATCCGAGTGTATGAGCTCGAGAAGGTCAACTGCCCTCTCACCATGTCCACTAAAGGGAGCCTTGGTCATTTTCCCCATGAGACACGACTCACAGATATCAAATGGCTTGTATTCGAACGAATTCAAATACCCATTTGAGTGTAAGTGAGAGACTCTTTTCTTACCTACATGACCAAGTCTGCAATGCCATAGATATGCAGAATTCACTTCATCAGCATTGAAAATTTGCATAACATTAGAACATGTATCTAATACATAAAGACCATTGACTAATGAACCATTAGCTATTATCAAACCATTATTCATTATTGAGCATCCAGTGCTATTAAAATCCAATGTATATCCAATGTTATACAAGTCAGAGGTTGAAATAATGTTCTTAATAATATTAGGAACATAATAACAGTCATTCACCTCCAGAATGACTCCTGAAGATAAACTGAGACGTGTAGTCCCAACAGCTTTGGCAGAAACTAAAGCTCCATTGCCCATCCTCAGTTCAATCTCATTTTTGCCCAATCACCTTTTATTTGTCAGCACCTGTACAGAATTACAGATATGAGATGCACATCCAGTATCAAATACCCATGATGTGGATTCCATATATGATAAATTAAGGTCTATGACAAAATACCTTCATTTAGAATTGCCTTGCAATTCCTTTTCCAATGTCCAGTTTCCCCGCATCGAAAACATTTGTCTTCCTTTTCATTCTTCTTGCCATTCCCTATGTCAACTTTGGCGAGTTGCTTACCCGTGACCTTTTTCTTTCCCTTCCCTTTGTTACTTGTGGTGGATATTTGGGGGACCTTCCTTTTTCTTGTTGGCCCGGCCAATAATCATTACAGACGAAGATGGTTTATCTTTCTGCATAGTTCCTTCAGCACTCTTTAACATGTTGAGCAGCTCTGGGAGAGTTGCTTCAATCCTGTTCATGTTAAAGTTCACGATGAAGGAAGAAAAGGAATCGGGCAATGACTGGAGTATAAGATTAATGCATAGTTCAAGATCCAACTTGAACCTCAATGTATTGAGTCTTTCAATCCACTCTATCATTTTCAGTACATGGGCCTGTACTGATGAACCCTCAGACATCCATGTCCTGAAAAGCCTTTTTGAGATATCATATCTCTCAATCCTACCCTGCTCCCCGAAGAGCTGGCGTAGATTGAGAAGTATACTTTTACAATCAGTCTTTTGAAATTACCTCTGCAGCTCGGGAGCCATAGAGGCCAACATGTAACAATGGGCAAGGGAGGATTCCTCAGACCATTTGGCATAAACCAGTAACTCGCCCTCGTCGGCATCATGAGCTGGTTCAGAATGAATCCTGTCCAACACGTACACTATCTTTTCGGCGGTAAGGACTATGCGTAGATTACGCAGCCAATCTGTAATATCCCGGACCTTTCGGATCCTTCTTCATGGGTCCCGGATCTGGTTTTCGGAGTGTCCGGCTTCGTTGTGTCCGAAATTTCGTTTCGGACATCTTTCGTGTTCGGATCGGCGCGATCCGGAGTCGTTTCGGAGGCCCGGAGGCGTTCCGTGGCTTTTTCCGCGCGTGTTTTCCGATTTCCGGTGTGTGTTTCGGCTTTTTCTTCGGACGCTCGCTGCGGGCGAACCGGGCAGTTCCCCGAGGCACGAGTGGTACCGTTGCGATCGGTGCGTTCCGAGGATTCCGGAAATGTATTTTTCTAATTTTCGGTATTTTTCCGAAAAATCGGATTTTCTATATATTCCCATTTTCTTTTCTTTTCTTTTTTCTTCTTTTCTCTTTTCTTCTTCTTCCTCCTTCCTCCTCCACCGTGTCTCCCTCCCTCTCCCTCTCTTCCTCCCGGTTGGCCACGGCGAGCTCCCCTCCGGCTGCAGACGGCGGCGGGGCGACGGCGCGGTGACGTGGGCGGCGGCGAGGCGATCGTGCGGGCATACGGCGAGCGTGGGAGGCGTGGAGAGGCGAGATTCTAGCGGCGTTCTTCGCGACTTCGAGCTCGGATCGGAGCGTTTCGTCGCGGACCGGAGGTAGGGTGACGTTCCTTAGCCTCATGTCTTCCTTCCCCGTGAGTTTCAGCTCGAGACGAGGTCGAGAGGGGTTTATTTTGAGCCGGGAAGGGTCGATCATGCCGCGGGGTGAGTTCGTCCGATCCATCGTTTTGAGCCCCGATTTCACGGTTTAAGGGCGTAGGAGCATGCTAGGGGGCTTGGGGGTTCTTCTCTCGCCATTTCCCCCTCCGTGGGGTTTGTTTTGAGGCCGATTGGGCGATTCCGGTGAGGTTCGCCATTTTCTCGCCGGTGAGCGATGTGCGGTCGAACCAGTGGCCGCACAACCCCTATGCGGTTCCGTTCGGACCGTTCATCGGCTCGGCGCGCTTTGGGTGAGGCTTGGCGCGCAGTGGGCTTGAGCGGTCTATCGTGGGACCGCATATCCTAATGTGCGGCCCCACAGCTACCGCCCAACCCCAAGGGTTTTGACCGTTGGTTGTGACCGTTGTGCAGTGCTCTGGGATGTGCGGCCAGGAGCTGACCGCATAACCCCTTGCACGGCCAGGTGCTGGCCGTACATCCCCTAGCGCTATGGTTGGATGTGCGGTCTGGCCCTGACCGCACAACACCTGAACGGCTAAGCCGTAGCCGCCCTTCCCCAAGTGCGGCTAAGGACTAACCGTCCAGGCTTTTTACCGTTGGGAGACGAGCGGCCAGTAGGTGACCGTTCCTCACCCACGTGCGGTCAAGAGTTGGCCGCACATCTGTTTGAACGGTCCTGTGTTGGCCGTTTATCTGTCGTTTGGACCCTGGGTGGAACGGTCCTGATATGACCGTTCTAATCCTTGTGCGGTCCCTGTGTGACCGCACATCCCTGAGCGGCCCAGTGTGGACCGTTCAAGGGTACGGGTTGCGTCGGTGTGTCTCTCGTCGTACAGAGTGTACCGGGAGATGTTGTTGTCAGCTGGTCACCGTGCGTCGGTGTTGGTACAAGGAGCGTTCCTCGTACCTGCAGTTGCACCGTTGTTTTCCGAGACTTGAGAGTCTACTCCTTCTGTGACCCTCCACTAGTCGTAGCCTACTAGTACGCGTGTGCTAGTCGCACCAGGGAGTGGTGTACGGGCTGACCTTTAGAGACGGTTTGTGGACCGGTTACCGTTGGGCCCCACGTCTTGCAGCCAGAGTCCGGCTGAGGGGAAAACCGGTCAGAGGGCCAGACCAGGGACGCGCGGTCTGTGTGTGCACACGTGGTTGGGGGCGGTTGGACCCACGTCGACGGGCGTGACCCCAGCTAGTCACTTGTTGTAGTTACTTGTACGGTGTTTGCGCCTCGGGTAGGACCTACCATGTCAGGCGGTTCACCTGCGGTGCGGTGTAAGACGTCAGGGGACGCTACCGGCTGTGCTTCTAGTGGGTGGTACTCCTGTTGAGTACGGAGTGTCAGACTGTCAGTCGTGTGTTTCCGACCTTCGGGTTTTGACGGTTCGACCGTTGAGTTTCGGTCTTCTCGTACCGTGGCACGTGTGTCGGTTTGCGTGCCGTTAGGGTCTAGTTCTGTAGAGTACAGGGCTTTCCTTTCCGAGGTACCTTTCTACCGCTAGAGTAGTGGTTTCTCGTTTTTCGAGGTAGGGTTCGAGTGATCCCTACTGAGTCTTGTTCCGAGACTCATTCCCTGCGTGTTTTCACCGTGTTTCAGGTGAGGCGCCACCTTCGGGGAGCGTGTCAGGAGCGCAGCGGAAGCGTGGTGCGGGTGCCCAGAGGTAGTGCCAGAGGTCAGAGCCGGGGGATGCCCCGTGTAGCTGTACTTTTCTTTCTTGTCACTGTACTAGTCGTGGACTACTGTTGCTGTTGTTGTTATTTTATTGTGGACCATGTAAAATGTTAATTCATTTCCTGCTTAATATCATAACTGTTTAATTTCTGCAATTATTTGTGATGCTTGTGTAGTTTCCACACCATCCTTTTAACCCTTCCGAGTCTTCGGGCTCGTGGGTGGCGGTGCGAGTCTCGGGTTATCGGGCCTTCCCGGTAATCGGATTCTCGGGTCGTTACAGCTGGTATCAGAGCGCGGTTGTGGAATTACATGAGAATCATAGGTAATTGTAGTGGTCCACTAGTCCACAACGATGATGTACAGGTGACGCTGGCATTGGGCACCGCGTGTTTTATTCTGACCTTCCGTTTCTGAGTTTTCTGTCTTGTGCTTAAGGAGCGAGGATGGCGCCGAGGAGGAGTTCTCGCTCTCAGCAGGGGCAGTCGGCTGGAGGCCAGGAGATCCAGCAGGGGGTCCAGAGGGACCAGGAGGAGCATAGCAGAGTTCCGGGAGCTACCGAGGCCGCGGATGCTGCGAGGGCTCCGGGGGCCGAGGGTTTTCTCCGTGGCATGTACCATCTCATGGCTCAGCAGTTCGGCGGAGAGGCCGGTGAGGGCTCGTCAGTCAGGGGTGGGCCAGGCCGAGCAGTGAGGGATTTCATGCAGTTTCATCCACCTTACTTTAGCGGCCAGGCAGACCCTGATGCGGCTCGTGATTGGCTTGATGAGATGGAGCGGGTGTTCAGTTCTGCAAAGAGTGCTGTCGAGGACAGAGTGGTGTTGGCCTACAACCAGTTGCAGGGTACGGCTCGGAGGTGGTGGTCTTCCGAGTGGAAGACGTCCTTTCAGCTTCGTCCGCTTGAGCAGATCGAGTGGGATGACTTTGTCAGTGCTTTCGAGCGTACGTACTGTCCAGATGTTGTTGCTACGCAGCGGATGCGGGAGTTTCTGGAGCTGGTGCAGGGTGACATGTCCGTGTTGCAGTACAGGGCCCGATTTGTCGAGCTGGGTCGGTACGCACCTCATATCATGGAGCATGAGAGGGTGAGGACGACGCAGTTTGTGCAGGGCTTGAGGTTGGAGCTGAGGCACCATCTGATCGCGAATGGGGCCACTGATCTCGAGACGGCGTCTCGTGTTGCGATTTCCTTGGAGATGGATATGCAGAGGACTCGAGGACCGATCAGCCAGGGGCAGTCTGTGTCAGGTCGCAGCCAGCAGTCGGCTACTCAGCAGCAGGGTTTCTTTCAGTCTGCGTCGGGTGGTTCAGGAGTACCGGCATCGGCAGCTTCGGTGACAGGATCTGCGTCCTTTGGCACGAAGGTCAAGAAGTTCTTCAAGAAGGGGTTCGGCAAGAAGAAGTCCAAGGATCAGGGGCAGGCTTCATCGGGCAGTGTGCAGCAGCCGTTTCCTTTGCAGCGACAGGGATCGGTGGGTGGATCGCGAGGACCTTGTCCACGGTGTAGTGGGACCCACCCAGGCAGGCAGTGCACGGCGCCGATCATCTGTTTTCGGTGTGACCAGCCAGGGCACATGGCGCGTGACTGTCCTCAGAGGCCGCCGCAGCAGCAGGTTTCCCAGCAGCAGCAGCAGCAGGGACAGTATCCGCCGCTACCCAGGTCAGCTAGTGTGGGAGGCAGGCAGAGAGCTCGTGGCCAGATCACGCACTTGACCAGGGCAGAGGCAGTAGCGTCGCAGCTCGTGGAAGGTACCGTTCAGATTTTGGGTTGTGCGGCTCGGGTTTTATTTGATTCTGGCGCGTCTCATTCGTTCATTTCGGAGGATTTCGCGTCGAGCGTCGAGGAGCCGGTGACCCAGTTGTCCTGTGATTTGGCTGTGGAGTTGCCTTCGGGTGACTTTATGGTCACTCCGTATTGCTTCGACCAGGTTCCGGTGTGGATCGATGGGCGGAGTATGCCAGGCAGGTTGTATGCGTTGCAGCTTTGGGATTACGACGTGATTCTAGGCATGGATTGGCTCGAGACTCATGGAGCGGTGGTGGATTGTGGGATGAAGAGGGTCTACTTCCAACATCCGAGCAAGAGGACCTTCTATTTCCAAGGTATCCGTTCCGCCTCTTCTCGATTTCTTATCTCTGCTATTCGAGCCCGTCGATTGCTTGATTCAGGTTGTCAGGGTTTTCTCGCGTCAGTGGTTGTGTCTGACCGGATGGAGCCGAATGTCGAGGACATTGCGGTGGTGTGCGAGTTTCCCGATGTTTTTCCTGAGGAGTTGCCTGGATTACCTCCCCAGCGGGAGATCGATTTCGTGATCGAGGTTGTACCTGGTACGGGACCTTTGGCGAAGGCTCCCTACCGTATGGCCCCCGCGGAGTTGAGGGAGTTGAGGGCGCAGTTGCAGGAACTGTTGGCCAAGGGGTACATTCGTCCGAGCTTTTCCCCTTGGGGTGCGCCCGTGTTGTTCGTGAAGAAGAAGGACGGTAGTCTGCGGCTGTGCATTGACTATCGGCAGCTGAATGACGTGACCATTAAGAACAAGTATCCATTGCCGCGGATTGATGACTTGTTCGACCAGCTGCAGTCCGCGCGAGTGTTCTCGCGGATTGATTTGCGGTCCGGTTACTATCAGCTGAGAATTCGCGAGTCCGATGTGGAGAAGACTGCGTTCAGTACGAGGTACGGGCATTATGAGTTTCTGGTGATGCCGTTTGGGCTCACCAATGCCCCAGCAGCCTTCATGGACTTGATGCAGAGGGTGTTCCACCCGTATTTGGACCAGTTCGTGGTCATTTTCGTGGATGACATCCTTGTTTATTCGCGGTCTGCTGAGGAGCATGCGTACCATTTGGGTGTGGTGCTGCAGACGTTGCGAGATCACCAGTTGTATGCGAAGCTCAGCAAGTGCGAGTTTTGGCTCAGCGAGGTGCACTTTCTGGGGCACGTGATTTCTGGTGATGGTATTTCCGTGGATCCCGCCAAGGTCGAGGCTGTGATGCAATGGCCGAGGCCGAGGTCGGTGACGGAGATCCGGAGTTTCTTGGGGCTTGCGGGTTATTATCGCCGGTTTATCCAGGATTTTTCCCGCATTGCGACCCCGATGACGAGGCTCACGCGGAAGGATGTGCCTTTCGTCTGGTCCGAGGAGTGTGAGCAGAGCTTTAGGGAACTGAAGAGATTGCTCACCTCGGCTCCGGTGTTGGTTTTGCCTTCTGGATCGGGAGGTTTTGTGGTGTGTACAGATGCTTCCGGCGTCGGATTGGGTGCTGTTCTGATGCAGCATGGTAGAGTGGTGGCTTATGCATCTCGGCAGCTAAAGCCCCATGAGGAGAACTACCCTACCCATGACCTTGAGTTGGCGGCAGTGATCTTCGCGCTGAAGATCTGGAGGCATTATCTGTACGGTGAGAAGTTCGAGGTGTTCACTGACCATCAGAGTTTGAGGTATGTGTTCTCGCAGAGAGATCTGAACCTCAGACAGAGGCGTTGGATGGAGTTCATGAAGGACTATGACTTCACCCTGTCTTATCAGCCGGGCAGGATGAATGTCGTCGCCGATGCCTTGAGTAGGAAGGTCGTGATCAGTACCTTGATGCTGAGGAAGTGGAGGCTCTGGGAACAGGTGCCCGAGGTATCTTCAGGCTCAAGATTCCCCAGGAGCCAGGGTTGGCAGTGCTTGCGAGTCTGACTGTCACTCCTGCTATTCGTCGTCAGGTGACAGAGGCTCAGCATGCGGACCCTGAGTTGCCCCGGATTCTTGCGATGGCTGATGTGGAGCTCGGCGAGGACGGTGCTGCGAGGTTTCGTGGCAGGCTGTACGTCCCAGCGGAGGAGCAGGTTCGTCGTGCGGTGTTACGCGAGGCTCATGGGAGCAGGTACACTGTGCACCCGGGTGCGACGAAGATGTATCGGAACTTGCGGAGGCAGTTCTGGTGGCCTGGCATGAAGAGAGATGTTGCCGAATTTGTGGCCAGGTGCCTGATCTGTCAGCAGGTGAAGGCGGAGCATCAGCGACCAGGCGGTACTCTCCAGCCCTTGGATGTTCCTGCTTGGAAGTGGGACCATGTGACCACAGATTTTGTGGTGGGGTTGCCCAGAACCCCGACTGGGCAGGACAGTATTTGGTTGCTGGTGGATCGGCTGACGAAGGTGACGCGGTTGCTACCGGTCAAAGTCAGCTGGAGCGTGCCTAAGTTGGCTCGTCTTTATGTGGAGCGGATCGTTCCGTTGCATGGGGTTCCCATTTCGATCGTGTCGGATCGGGATCCGCGCTTCACTTCTGATTCTGGAGGAGTTTCCAGCGAGCTCTTGGCACGGAGTTGGCATTTAGCTCGGCGTATCATCCACAGTCAGATGGTCAGTCTGAGAGGACCATTCAGACTTTGGAGGACATGCTGAGATCCTGCTGCCTGGAGTGGCAGGGGAGTTGGATTCATCACCTACCGTTAGTGGAGTTTGCCTATAACAACAGCTTTCATTCGAGCATCGGCATGGCTCCTTATGAGGCATTGTATGGGCGTCCTTGTCGGACTCCACTTGATTGGTTTGAGGTGGGTGAGCGTGTTTTGACGGGACCGGAATTGGTGCAGCAATGTGTGGATGTTGTGCACCTGGTTCGTCAGAACATGTTGGCGGCCCAGAGTCGGCAGAAGAGCTATGCTGACCGTAGGCGGCAGCCCCTCGAGTTCGCCGTGGGCGATCATGTGTTCTTGAGAGTTTCTCCGATGAAGGGGGTGATGCGGTTTGGACGGCGTGGGAAGCTGAGTCCCCGCTATATTGGTCCTTTCGCGATTGTGGAGCGCATCGGTGAGGTTGCTTACCGGTTGCAGTTACCCTCTGAGTTGGCGTCGGTGCATGACGTGTTCCACGTCTCTATGATGCGGAAGTATATGCCCGATGACTCTCATGTGCTCGAGTTTTCCGTTTGGCCTGAGGTGACTCCAGATCTTTCTCTCCCAGAGTTTCCGATCCGCGTGGAGGATAGGCGAGAGCAGCGCCTGCGGAACAAGGTTATTCCCTTGGTCAAGGTCGTGTGGCAACGACACTCTGGTGGTGAGGCTTCGTGGGAACGTGAGGACGAGATGCGTCAGCAGTTCCCGTATCTGTTTGAGTGAGTCTTCCTCTTCTTTCCCCTTGGGTTGTTCTCAATTTCGAGGACGAAATTCCTTAAGGGGGGAGGGCTGTAATATCCCGGACCTTTCGGATCCTTCTTCATGGGTCCCGGATCTGGTTTTCGGAGTGTCCGGCTCCGTTGTGTCCGAAATTTCGTTTCGGACATCTTTCGTGTTCGGATCGGCGCGATCCGGAGTCGTTTCGGAGGCCCGGAGGCGTTCCGTGGCTTTTTCCGCGCGTGTTTTCCGATTTCCGGTGTGTGTTTCGGCTTTTTCTTCGGACGCTCGCTGCGGGCGAACCGGGCAGTTCCCCGAGGCACGAGTGGTACCGTTGCGATCGGTGCGTTCCGAGGATTCCGGAAATGTATTTTTCTAATTTTCGGTATTTTTCCGAAAAATCGGATTTTCTATATATTCCCATTTTCTTTTCTTTTCTTTTTTCTTCTTTTCTCTTTTCTTCTTCTTCCTCCTTCCTCCTCCACCGTGTCTCCCTCCCTCTCCCTCTCTTCCTCCCGGTTGGCCACGGCGAGCTCCCCTCCGGCTGCAGACGGCGGCGGGGCGACGGCGCGGTGACGTGGGCGGCGGCGAGGCGATCGTGCGGGCATACGGCGAGCGTGGGAGGCGTGGAGAGGCGAGATTCTAGCGGCGTTCTTCGCGACTTCGAGCTCGGATCGGAGCGTTTCGTCGCGGACCGGAGGTAGGGTGACGTTCCTTAGCCTCATGTCTTCCTTCCCCGTGAGTTTCAGCTCGAGACGAGGTCGAGAGGGGTTTATTTTGAGCCGGGAAGGGTCGATCATGCCGCGGGGTGAGTTCGTCCGATCCATCGTTTTGAGCCCCGATTTCACGGTTTAAGGGCGTAGGAGCATGCTAGGGGGCTTGGGGGTTCTTCTCTCGCCATTTCCCCCTCCGTGGGGTTTGTTTTGAGGCCGATTGGGCGATTCCGGTGAGGTTCGCCATTTTCTCGCCGGTGAGCGATGTGCGGTCGAACCAGTGGCCGCACAACCCCTATGCGGTTCCGTTCGGACCGTTCATCGGCTCGGCGCGCTTTGGGTGAGGCTTGGCGCGCAGTGGGCTTGAGCGGTCTATCGTGGGACCGCATATCCTAATGTGCGGCCCCACAGCTACCGCCCAACCCCAAGGGTTTTGACCGTTGGTTGTGACCGTTGTGCAGTGCTCTGGGATGTGCGGCCAGGAGCTGACCGCATAACCCCTTGCACGGCCAGGTGCTGGCCGTACATCCCCTAGCGCTATGGTTGGATGTGCGGTCTGGCCCTGACCGCACAACACCTGAACGGCTAAGCCGTAGCCGCCCTTCCCCAAGTGCGGCTAAGGACTAACCGTCCAGGCTTTTTACCGTTGGGAGACGAGCGGCCAGTAGGTGACCGTTCCTCACCCACGTGCGGTCAAGAGTTGGCCGCACATCTGTTTGAACGGTCCTGTGTTGGCCGTTTATCTGTCGTTTGGACCCTGGGTGGAACGGTCCTGATATGACCGTTCTAATCCTTGTGCGGTCCCTGTGTGACCGCACATCCCTGAGCGGCCCAGTGTGGACCGTTCAAGGGTACGGGTTGCGTCGGTGTGTCTCTCGTCGTACAGAGTGTACCGGGAGATGTTGTTGTCAGCTGGTCACCGTGCGTCGGTGTTGGTACAAGGAGCGTTCCTCGTACCTGCAGTTGCACCGTTGTTTTCCGAGACTTGAGAGTCTACTCCTTCTGTGACCCTCCACTAGTCGTAGCCTACTAGTACGCGTGTGCTAGTCGCACCAGGGAGTGGTGTACGGGCTGACCTTTAGAGACGGTTTGTGGACCGGTTACCGTTGGGCCCCACGTCTTGCAGCCAGAGTCCGGCTGAGGGGAAAACCGGTCAGAGGGCCAGACCAGGGACGCGCGGTCTGTGTGTGCACACGTGGTTGGGGGCGGTTGGACCCACGTCGACGGGCGTGACCCCAGCTAGTCACTTGTTGTAGTTACTTGTACGGTGTTTGCGCCTCGGGTAGGACCTACCATGTCAGGCGGTTCACCTGCGGTGCGGTGTAAGACGTCAGGGGACGCTACCGGCTGTGCTTCTAGTGGGTGGTACTCCTGTTGAGTACGGAGTGTCAGACTGTCAGTCGTGTGTTTCCGACCTTCGGGTTTTGACGGTTCGACCGTTGAGTTTCGGTCTTCTCGTACCGTGGCACGTGTGTCGGTTTGCGTGCCGTTAGGGTCTAGTTCTGTAGAGTACAGGGCTTTCCTTTCCGAGGTACCTTTCTACCGCTAGAGTAGTGGTTTCTCGTTTTTCGAGGTAGGGTTCGAGTGATCCCTACTGAGTCTTGTTCCGAGACTCATTCCCTGCGTGTTTTCACCGTGTTTCAGGTGAGGCGCCACCTTCGGGGAGCGTGTCAGGAGCGCAGCGGAAGCGTGGTGCGGGTGCCCAGAGGTAGTGCCAGAGGTCAGAGCCGGGGGATGCCCCGTGTAGCTGTACTTTTCTTTCTTGTCACTGTACTAGTCGTGGACTACTGTTGCTGTTGTTGTTATTTTATTGTGGACCATGTAAAATGTTAATTCATTTCCTGCTTAATATCATAACTGTTTAATTTCTGCAATTATTTGTGATGCTTGTGTAGTTTCCACACCATCCTTTTAACCCTTCCGAGTCTTCGGGCTCGTGGGTGGCGGTGCGAGTCTCGGGTTATCGGGCCTTCCCGGTAATCGGATTCTCGGGTCGTTACACAATCTGAGTAGTTCGGTCCAGTTAATCTATTTGCATCCAAGATGCTGCGGAGGGGGTTAGACGACGACATTGTAATTTGGATGAGAAATAAAAGACAACTTAGCATGTGTTCTAATTCTAACTTAGATGTGATTTTCTATCTTAGTTAGTCCCACTATTTTTCGATCGGACTATATAACCCTCAGTATATAGAACGGGAGATCAGCGAGATCAACCTAGTGGGTCAGAATCCCAACGAGACTGATGTACGAGCTTGTGGAAAGTACAACAAGTCATACATCATCTCAAGGGCAGTCAACAGGCACTTGCATCTAATGCAATATCCGATATTCGGCCTCCGAGAAATTATCCCCTTGTGAAATTTTTTTTAAATTTAAAATATAAATTTAATAATTATCTAATAATTAAAATTTAAATAATTAAAATTTTCACATTTAACTTCAATAAAATTTAAAATTTAAAAATTTTAATTATCTAATAATTAAAAAATTTAAAAATTAAAATTTACTGAAGTAACTTCAATTATTACCATTTTATCTCAAGGTAAATGGTAATTATCTCACCTCGGTAAATTCAAATTGTAGTGCGCCCACTAAGGGCCTTAATTTTTTTTTAAAAAAATAATTTACTATTTGGATGCCTAACATCTAGGAAGAACAGAGATGCCTAGATCTCTTTCAACAAATAATAATTGAAGATTTTGATTGCCCCTAAAACATGATTCTAAACGGAGATAAAACACCGATCAGAGCGCGAACCTCGCTCTGATACCATTGTAAGGTTTCGCACAGTACTATCGGACAATGCAGCGGATAAAAAAATTTATTTAGTCCGATCCCGATGCTATGGAATCCTAGATCTGTGCTCTAATCGGTGTTTTAATTGTCCCAAATCCCCTAATTATTGGTTACGTATTTATACCTTGCGCGGAACGACGTTGTCCGCAAAGTCCGATACAGAATACCGTGCAGCACAGATGTACGACCTCTAGAGCAGATCCACACGGACCCTTGCGCAGCGACGGTACCCCCGGCACGGATCTTCCCCGACCCTTTCACCTTCTGGAGAGAGAGAGCAAGAGGAAGGAAGGGGGGAAGGAGCTAATCCTTTCCCTTAAGTCTAAATGCTTGATTAGCATCAAGCGAAGTTCGAATGAGCTCACGTAGGTGCCATATATATAGAATTTGGACCTTTTTCTAAAGACCTCCAAAGGATCAAAATTGTATATATGACCTTTCCATTATTATACATATGTATTAAGCCCCATTTACACTCCTTTCCAAAAGGAATTAAATGGAAATAATACATACATTTGTATAATAATAATCTGTCACCCAAGAATCCATTGTGTGTGATCCTCTAGGCCCATAGTCACTCTAGTTTAAGGCCCATTAACTTCTAATTCCTATTTAGAAGTAAATTAAACATATTCTTCGTTTCTACTAGAGCCGAATAATGGTTTAATTTATTTCGAACCTTTGATCACGTTGGGTCAAGAAAATCCGCGTGATGCTAGAGGACGCCAGGTTTAAACAAGCCTATCTGGTACCTGTAAGTCCACAGTTACAGCATCGATATAACCCCTCGCTCCTTCTATGAGTCTGGTACCATCGAGGGTATGGTTTCTGTCAAAACGCCATGATCGTGCCATTTGACTATGACCTCCTTAAAGTGTATGACGTCCATTCTAAACGAACTCACACGACCCTGGCCAGGGATTTAACGGAGCGTCAATGTCATGACCCATTAACTGTCCGATATATACCCGATAGTGAGCGATCCCCTCTTGACCATTGATGATCTTCACACGTATCTTGGAGTGGTTAATGACTCGGTAACTCATGACTTATGGTTAAAGTCACCTAGCTAAGTAATTAAACAATTTCAATCCTCGTGTAAGATCCGATCAATGTCTCAGGTCAAAGGACCAACGATGCTACTGAGACAGTTGGATCTTCATTTGACATTAGGTATAATCAACCATCTGAAGATCCAATAGCGGATCAGTTCAGTGTACATCCTCCAAGGACATACACCTACACATATGTGTTAGTGTCCCGCACCAATGACCATAAGACTGGTCACTGACACATCATGTGTACTGGTTTAATAGGTAATCAAAGTCCCCGAGTGATTACCCTCCAACCAGGAACAGTTTAAGGTATGTGTTCATGTAAAGTCAGTCATAATTGAGATCTCATCTCGAGTTGACTTTACAACCACATATCCTAGGGACAACGTAAAGTAACACAATCGCATATTTACGCTCAAATACCACTTTATTAATAATGAACAAGATCGCACATATATCAGGTCTACCCGACCCTAAATTGACCTGTAACACACCAACATTAACAATAACATCCACCAGACAACACAAGCCAGGGGGCTCATCGACGACAACTCAGACTTCCACACCCCATTCTCTAGAAAAATCATGGTGGGGCCGATCCCACTAAAGTTTCAGCTACCGACGCTTACTCCATACGATGGCACCATCGACCGTACCGATCACATCCATAGCTTCGAGTCTAACCTGATATTCCACCAAACCTCGAATGCTGTGAAGTGTTTGGCGTTCGTCACCACCCAGCCAGAGAATGCTCGGACATGAGTCGAGTCACTACCCCCTAGGACTATTATCTCCTTCCAACAGCTAAAGAAATTATTTAAGGAGAATTTCATCTACTGCAAGAAGGAGGCCAAATCTGCAGTGAGCCTCCTAACCATCAAGCAGGACCAAGAGGAACCCTGGTGGGACTTTGTTACCCGGTTCGACGAAGTGGCCTTTCGCATCCCTCGTCTGGACGTCACCATCGCCACGACAGCATTGATGCAAGACACTCGGGACACCATCCTCCAAAGGACGCTCGGAGTGGAGTCCTCAACGACGATGATGGAGCTCCTCACCCTATTTCGAAAGCACGCTAGCTGCGAGGAGAACAACACTATGTTGAATCGAGCGTCCCAAGCCAGTCAGCCCGATTGTAAGAGCCCGAGTCTCAGGTGAATGTCATCGACTATGAGCTGTCATGGGTGGGCCCTAATTGTCTTCTTCACCAACATTTGCCTAAGGAGCGCCCGGGGGCCCGATGAATAAATGCATGAGTGATGCACTTTACGCTTGTCAACAAACGCCTCTCCAGGCGTTCACTATCTACACCCCTCCTGAAGTTATTTTTTCATACCGAAGCGAAGCAGGCCATTCATGAAGACTATGAGGTGTGCGACAACCCTATGGGGACATGAACACTCGTCAAGAGTACTTGGGCAAGGATATTGGAGGCCCACCTTATAGCAGGACTGCCTTGAGTATATATAGGGCTGCACCCAGTGTCAAAAGTATGTGCACCTACATCACCAACCAGCGACGCAACTGCATGAAGTCTCACCCATTCGCTCGGTGGCAGGTAGATACACTAGGCCCTTTTTCAGAAACCCGGGGGAGGAAGAAATTCCATATCGTCGCCATCCACTACATCACCAAATGTGTCGAGGTGAAACTCTATTCCACTTGGCATAAGGTGCAGAGAGAGTGATATCGGTCGAGATTTCTAATTCAACTCTAAGGGTCGGCCAGTTTGACGAAGCACGAAACAACCAGGCAATATGTAAAAACCTAGGTCTACTAGAGGAAGACAGAGATCGTGCTCGGACCCAACTAGCTGCCTACAAACACGACTGGCACAGTATTACAATTCCCAAGTCAAAGAGCACCCCTCCTTCCCTTGGGATATCGTGCTGCATCGCGTAAGTCTCGTCAACCAAAGACGACCGTGAGAAAGCTGGCCCCAAACTGGGAAGGCCCGTGCCAAGTCACAGAAGTGCTCAACAAGGGAGCCTACACACTAACATCCCGGGAAGGACGAGAAATTCCCCTCATCTGAAATTCGATAAATCTCAAGGCATTTTACTAATAAAAAGTGGATCAGGCCATAATTTATCGCCATTTCGTCCCATCTCCCATACTCACAAGGATCATTGGTAGCTCCAAGCTTCTAAGGGAGAGCAATAATCCTCTCCTCTTCAGGAGACGGACTTACGCTAACCCCCAAAATATGAAAGGTGACTTCCGAGCTTTCAAGGGGGAGCAATAATCCTCTCCTCTTTGTGAACGATGTTACAGACTGAGAAAAAGGAGATAGAAATTGGGAGAATCAAGACGGACTGCGAGAGTTGCTCTCCGTGGGTTTTAACGAAAAAAAAAACGGAAAGAAATCAAATCACGCGTGAGTGCATGTGTGATGCATGATGTGTGATTGTTAGGGGTCGAAGACCCCAAAAATAGAAAAAACAAGTGATCGCGCTTTTACCTTGGATGCAGGAGATTTGTGGGGTCGAAGACCCCAAAAATAGAAAGCATAAGTGATTGTGGTTTTACCTTGGATGCGGGAGATTTGTGTGGGTTCCTACTTTCTCTTCCCTCGACTGACCGATGAAGAGAGTCTTCTTTTGATTACCCTTGCAAGAAAATGAACAAACACCAAATATGGATTAGAAACAAAGTAGTGTAGTATCGGTCCCTTGAGATGAAAGCAAGGAAATCATGAACAAATACACACATGGTTGGTGTTATTTTGAATCCCTTTAGGATGCAAAAGGGTATGAAAATGATATGATGAATGAGATTTTGTACAGAAACGCACAAATACAGAGCTCTCTTAAGAAGAGAAATGTAACACAAACGAAAATGAAGGATGTTGCATGTAATTAATGGAAGCAAAAATAATTGAAGAGTAAGGGGAAGAAAGACTTATTGTGGCGCCAATGATGGGCTTCGAGGCACTCCAGCAATGTGAGGGCGTCATGCACAAACGAGAAAGGAAGAGATGACATTCTTCTTAAGCGATTGGGCACTCGAAAATCCGACAGAACCTCCCCTTGATTCGATGAAAATCTCACAAGCTCGGAAGTGATTTCACAAGAGTTTCCCCCTCCTCTTGAAAAGATTTCGAAGCCCTTTGTTTGTGGGAGGGTGTGCCCTATTTATAGGTAGATGGGCAATAAACGCGTCCTCACGTAGGGACGCTTCTATAAGGGAGCGTCCAGCTGACCAGATGTGGCTTTAAATTTGCCACATATCAGAGATATGATGCTGTAACATAGACGCATCTCTTGCTAAGGACACCGCTTTTAAAGCAGTCCCTTGTAAAGGACGTGCCCATGCTTCTCTCAACGCCAAGCACGACGCCGCTCGAGGGCTTATCCGTTGAAAACGGGGGGCCATGCAGCGCCTAACTTTGACAAATATGGCAGTGTCCTCTGACTCGGACGCGCCTATTGCTGTCACCATCGATTATGGCACCGCACGCCAGCGCACGCGTTGAAACAAGGTGTTTTCGGTAGCAAATTTTGACGAAATGAATGTGTCTCATTAAGAAGACATCTTGTCACGCCCCGAGCCTTTATTATAGCGGAAGACTAACTCGGGGAGCGCGAACAGCAGGCATGGTAAGCCTCTTGCAAGCAAGAACGATCAGAGCTCAAGACAATCACACACATAAATGTAATTGCACAATATTACTCAAACTCCAACTTTATTTCAAAATAATCAAGTACAACCACTAATTCAATTTCCATTATGCACTAGACTCAAGAAATAAGAAAATTACATAGACTCAATCTAAACAATTTAGACTTCCTAAGTCTTCACTCTCATCTTGACAATACTTTCATCCGCTCTCGGACCCGCTACTTGTATAACCCGAATCCGAATTCGAATCACTTTCATCTCCTAAAAAGATTGGAAATAGGTAATGAACACACTTGCCCAGTAGGTATCTTCGCATCAACACGAAGGCACTATTAAAGTAATTAACAATTTAGCTCTAAAGAATAAGGTAAAAATCATGTGAATGCGATCAATCATGCGATTAAACCAAAGTAATAAAATGATCAAGTAAGTTAGAATGAGAACAAATACGAACTAGTAAGAATGTTATAAGAACATGATATTGGCCTTTCATGAACAAGAATGTATCAAGAATGTACTAGCAAGCCACATAATCATCACTCCAGTATCTTTTACTTATGAACAAATACTTCGTGAATTTCTGTGGAATATCAAGCAAGAAAGGCATGTACAAGAATGTCATGTCGTGTCGTGGATTTTCACTTATTTATAGAGAAAGTACTTCCAGCGCAATGCGACGCCAGTAGCATCATACCCCATAGTTTATAAGCATCATATCCCATAATTTATAAAATAGTATGTTTCCGACAATCAGCCGAGGGGACTAGCATAGAGCCCTTGGACACAATCAGTGCTCGATCGCATCTTCAAATATAAATCAAGTTACTTCCACGCATGTTAACAATAAAATATGGCCAAGAATGTAATAAGTTCAATAAGCTCCTGATAACAATAATTCAATGAATGAATACTTCAATAAGAATCATGAGAAATCAAGAATGACTTAAGCAAGGTTATGCTTCATGGAAATAAATCGATAGCATAACGATACGTTCTTTATCTTCCATTCATTATATTAGGTTTCTTGATCAATATGATAAGTTCTAGATCATCAAGAGTCTATCTAGAACCTCGGAATATCAACCCTTGGTCAATCCTTGGGTTAAAATACTCAAGTAGCGTGACGGTCGTGTACTGGGCCGTTACATGATGTGACGCTTCAGTATTGGGCCGTTACATTAGTCTGAATCCAGAACCAAGAAATCGGACTCAATAGAATGTGACGGTCATATATTGGGCCGTTACTTGTGCTTGACGGTCCAACATAGAGCCGTTACATTACTGATAACCAAAAATCATCGATAGTGTAATCTAATCAATGGGTTTTAATGGTACAACCAACTCGGCGTCCTAGTGGGAATCCCAGGCCCGCGGAGAATTACGGAGGCCTTGAAACAAGATTTTCTAATCCATTGAAAGGAATATCCAATAGAGATGTCCTCATGTCCAAGAATAGTATTTCTATAGTGCAAAGTGAACTAATGGACAACATACCGGAATATGTGCCATATACTTAAAGAAATGACTCTATAGATAGGAAAGAATGTGTAACATTATGAAACCAAGATAAAACTCCGTCAATACAACTTTGGAAAATCATGATTTAGAATACAAAACTATAGAGTTTTAGTCAATGAAATTAGCATAACTTAAAATAACATAAGACACATTAATCATGCAATTTGATTATGAATCTGAAACTAAACTCAAAGTCATGATAATAGGTCCAAACTTAGCTATCTAAACTTATTTATGAGTAAACTTAACTGGTTATTATTCTGCCTTGGGCTGACAGAACACAGGTGTCTGACGGTCTAGGATAGGTGCGTTACAGTATTGTGACGGTTTATCGAGGGGCCGTTACAGTGGTGTAACACTCATGCTAGGGTGCGTCAGAGACAATAGAACAAATAAAAGCATAACAAGATGTGACGGTCCATTGTAAGGCCGTTACATACATGTGACGGTCTCACGTTAGTGCGTTAGAGAACCTGCTGGTAGTAAACTAAAGTGAAGGTTTATGAAAACATAACATGCCTGTAAATCAACATATTACCACTGTCCTAGTCATGATAACGATGCATAGGCCAACTATATGCAAGGGTTTAGTGAATAGATAAGATAATACCTTTTTATTTCCATTTAGGGCTAAGAGATGCATGAATGTATATGTGACGACCCGAGAATTCGATTACCGGGAAGGCCCGATAACCCGAGACTCGCACCGCCGCCCACGAGCCAGGAGGGCTCGGAAGGGCTAAAAGGAGTGTGGAGGCACAAAGAAATAGGAAATAAAGCAGGATAATTCAATAATTAACAGAAATAAATAAACAACTACAACAGAGTCCAGTCCAACAGAAAGTACAGTCTAAAGCAGTAAAACGTACCACATGCCAAGTGAACACTCGGCCCGACAAGCTGGCAACTGAGAACCTCCGCCCCGCACCCTCGAACCGCGAGGAAGAACCGCTACACCTGAAAAGCAGGGAATGAGTCTCCAAAATAGTGACTCAGCAGGGATCCCGCGGAACCCCAACCGGAAACAACGGCGGTAGCGGAAAGAAGAGCTACAACTATACAGCAGGAACAGCAAACCGGTGGCCGGTCAAAACTCGGCACTATAGCTACTCCTACTACCAGAAGGCAGACCTCGATCACTCAGTCGAAGCTACCGAACCACGCTAGTACCACCTACCGAAGTAAAACACACGGCAACCACGCCGTAGAGGCATGTCCCCCGGACACAGCCTACCTGGACACGCTGTCCAAGGTGCAACCCCGACCATCCGATCACGGGCATCGCACAACAAGGCGCAACCTCGGTGAAGCTACTAGCACTAATCTCACGGCGCGAAAACTGACACACGCGCCACGGTGAGACAACCGAACTCAACGGTCAACATGACCGAAAACTCGAAGGTCAAAGTCACGAAACTGACAGTCTGTCACTCCCGACTCGACAGGAGTACCTCCCACTAGAAGCACAGCCGGTAGCGTCCCCTGACGTCTTACACCGCACCGCAGGTGAACCGCCTGACGTGGTAGGTCCTACCCGAGGCGCGAACACCGTACAAGTAACCACAAACAAGTAACTAGCTGGGGTCACGCCCGTCAACGTGGGTCCAACCTCCCCCAACCACGTGTGCACACACAGACCGCGTGTCCCTGGTCTGGCCCTCTGACCGGTTTTCCCCTCAGCCGGACTCTGGCTGCAAGACGTGGGGCCCAACGGTAACCGGTCCACAAACCGTCTCTAAGGGTAAGCCCGTACACCACTCTCTGGTGCGACCAGCACACGCGTACTGGTAGGCTACGACTAGTGGAGGGTCACTGAAGGAGTAGACTCTCAACTCAACGGAAAACAACGTCCGAATCCGACGACGTACGGGGACCACCCCACGTACCGGCCCCGTCGCACGGTGACCACAGTCGGAGAAGAAACGGGACTCACAGTCCACGGCCACGCACGCACCATGCGCGAGAGTCGAGAAAACTCAAGTGGCACTAAGCCACTAGACTCTGGACAGTCCTCTAAACGCACTACACCCAACGGTCCTTGAGTCACAAGACTCGGGGTCAAGACCGTTGCACGTGACAGCACAAGGCCGTCAATCTAGTCCAATCTCTAGGTCTAAAACCACGGTAGCACAAGTACCGATACAACTCACGAGTCGCCAAGACCACTCCCTCGAGAAGGGAACGCAAGGGACAAAGGCCACTCACACGGGCCACACGGAAAACACAGAAGCACGATTCCCAAGGTAGCACAAGCCACCACGATGATTTTCCATCTTGTAGCAAGCGGGAAACCTCCAGCCCCAGACCGGATAACTGGACTCGCAGTCCAAGGCCAAGCACATGGCCCACATGGGAATCGCCTTCCAAAGGAAACCCACGACATGCGGGGGAGACCCCACTGCACGCACACCGGTACACGGTGACTCGATCATGCGTAACACGAAAGCCCGGAACACGTGGGGTCACCCGGACCCACCACACCTATGGACACGCTAATCGAGGTAACACGGTCCCTCCCGACACCCCAAAAACACAGACAAAGAACCCATGGGTGTCCGGGATACTCACAAGGCCGTAGGTCGACCACTGGGTCCCAACCGGGTCGACCGGAGACCAACACAATGCGAACGGACGCTAAAAGGTCACCCGGACCCTTAAGCGCACGAGCACGTAAAACGAGGTAAGTGGGACCTCTGGACACCCAAAGACACGGTCACGGAACTCCACGGGGTGTCCGAGACACTCACGAGACCTAAAGTCAACCACTGGGTCACAACCGGGTCGACCGGGGGTCAAAACAGCGCAAACAGGAACCAGAACATGGTAGTGGTCACCTGGTGACCGCGACCAGATGGTAGCGGTCGACCGATGACCGCGACCAGGCTGTCACGGTCGCCTCACAACCGCGACCAGCCTCGTTCAACCCCGCTGGTAGCGGTCGCCCGAGGACCGCGACCAGGTGGTAGCGGTCGTCCCCTGACCACGACCAGACGAAGGCGGTCAATCGCACGTCCGCGACGCTCGAAGGTCTTCCGACCCAAACACGAAGGATGAAAGCGGTTCTCCCAGGACCGCTACTAGATGATAGCGGTTTCTGGTGGACCGCGATCATTTCAGAAAATCAGGAACGGCGGGAAAACAACCAAAAATCCACGCCACGCCCCAATCATCCACGGATGAAGGGGAAAACATAGGGGAAGCTTCCCAACAACCCCTAGCATGCATCTATGCCCTCGGATCGGCCTAAAACGCAATGAAACGGGAGATCGGCCCACAAGCCCTAAAATATGGATTTTGCCCAAATCACCCCGTTTGGCCCGCTCGGCTCACCGCAGCCTACGAAACTTGCGGGAAAAGAAAGAGCACGAGCTGGGGGTCCATCACCCTACCTCCACCGAAGATTTCGCGCACCGTGGACGCCGATCCATGAAGAAAATGCCGTTGAAGCCTCGCCGTTCCACGAACCCACGGCCGAGCTTCACCACGCCCTCGAGCCTCGATCCTCGACCCATCCTCGCCGTCCGCCTCACCCGCATCGCCCCGCCTCGCCCCCGCCTCGGTCCGTCGGCCGTCGGAGTTGAGAGAGTGAGAGGAGAGAGTGGGAGAAGAAAGAGAGGGTGAGAGAGAGGGTGGGTTAATATATAGGAAAATCCGGAAATTTGAAAAAATCCAGAAAAATAGAAAATTACACCCTCGCGATCCTCGGAGCGCACCGATCGCAACGGTACCACTCGCGCCCTGGTGAACGGCCCGATTCACCCGCAACGAGGTTCCGAAGGGAAAGCCGAAACCCACTCCGGGAATCAGAAAACACACGCGGAAAAAGCCGCGGAACGCCTCCGGGCCTCCGAAACGACTCCGGATCGCGTCGATCCGAACACGAAAGATGTCCGAAACGAAATTTCGGACACAACAGAGTCAGACACTCCGAGAAAACAGATCCGGGACCCACGAACGAGGATCCAAAAAACCCGGGACATTACAGCCCTCCCCCCTTAAAAGAATTTCGTCCTCGAAATTCAGGACCAAGCACGAAGTCACAGGGGAAGAACACTGAACGAACTGACAACGCTGTCAGAGCCCCAGCATAGAAAAATCTTGGTTCTCACAAAAAACCGATCCTGAGGGACACCGCCAGACTTACAATCACAAGCAACACCTTGCTCCTCGCGTCAAGCACACAGGCCAACAGAGCAGGCATATAGCAAAGGACACAGTCCGACATCACCTCAGACAACGCGAGAATCCACCATGGCACCGCAGCCATAATCTTGCTCACCGAGGAATCACAACCCTCGATACGAGCAACAGCTACCGATTCATCCAATGGTCGGCAGACAAATCGCACATCAGCTTCGCAGCCAGCTGACAGGTCGCGCACCCTCCTCAAGGGAGCAACCAACACAGAGCCTCCACCAGCTCAGGCAGCCATCTCGGCAGACCGCAACTAGAACATCGACTCAGCACCAAGAAACACCTCACACATGGCAAGCCGAAAGCCGGACATAATACTGTGCCAACTCTTGTCAGAAGACAAACTTTGACAAAGTCCAGATCCCATCCGGAAAGGCACATCACAGAAACGACCACCAACGGTCTCGCTGGCACGCGGCTCTCGCCACGCTCGAGCCCCAACAACCAGCATCTTCTGTCTCTGAAAAGATCATCCACTGGTCACCAACTGCTCGCCAACTCGACCCTCTCGGGGAGCACGACGAAACCAAAATGACAGAACCTGGCGTCTTCAGTCATCACCTCACTGGACTCAGACTCACAGGGGGAACCATCCCACGCTGGTCACCAAACCAGGGATAACCATTGCGACACCAACGTCCTATCAAGGACCACCAATCCGACGCCAATCTCACAAAAAGGCCTCCGCCCACAGGCGTCACTCTTCTATCTGGTCTCATCAAATCCTTCGATCAATCCAAGTGGATACCTGCCAATCCCGATTCCGCCCTTACCACAGAGCCACGGGACACCACCTGAAGAGTGCTCACGGGTCCCTAAGCAATAATCATCTCACCGTCACAATCCGACAAGACCGTAGAACCAACAGACACTGCTGTGGTCGGTCACACAGTTAGGCTCACCAGCCACTCACAGCCGCCAACCGGGACCCATAGTCTGCCAGAGACCACTTCCCCAAAAATGATCTCATCCGAGGACACGATTGGGAACACAAGTCGGACACCAAGCCACCGACTCTGACCAACACGTCCTCGACCACCGTCAGGCGACATCCTCAACAACCTCATCCAGGTCCAACACCGACGCCTGACACGGCTTCCATCACAGGAACATGGTACTCATGCGGCGCACTAGCCAACACTTTTCCCAACACTCCATCCTGCCAGTGCCAACAACCATAATACCTCGAGCAACGGCACGGCAACAACACGTTTCACACCGAGGAACCCATTCTCCAGTACTCAACGCAAACTCAGAAATCCGCCCGTAGCAACCAACGCTACGATCCTGAACCAATGGGTCACAAGCCCACCACGCTTTCGCTGCGCACTCAAATCCGCGCGCACAGCCGAGAAAGCAAACACCACCCAACCAGCACTCGTCCTTCCGGAACAGCGCCAGCACCCTCACACGACAAGGGAATGGGCACAACTTCTCACAGGCAACCACCCTGCCAAGACAAGGAGCACATCTCGCACGGACTTCATGGCACACAAGGCCAACCAATCCGAACACACAATGCAAGACGACGATCCTTTGCCGAACGCAATCTCGCCAACCAAAGGAGAAACCAGCGCACTTTCGACCAACGGAAGAACTCCACGCTCGACCTTGTGAGCGACGTCACGCGGTTCGGAGTTCGATGGTGCGGGGAAGAGGATGCGGAGAGCGCGCGGGCTCTTCTTTTTTGTTTGTTTTGCTGTTTGCTGCAACACAGAGATGAGAGAAGAGAGAGAAGGGGCCACCACGGGAGATTGCTCCGGCGGGGCGAGCGGGACAAGTATAATATAGCAAGATATGGGGTTCAAACGGCCATAGCGGGAAGTGACTCGCCGCGACCTCGGGGGGACGGGAATGGTGCAGAAATTAAATAACAAAAATTGAAACGGCCATTGGGGAAGTGACTCGCCGCGGCCTCGGGAATATGAGCAGAATATAACGGAATATAAAAGAGAATATAAGAACAGAGATTTAAACGGCCATTGGGGAAGTGACTCGCCGCGGCCTCGAGAATATGAGCAGAATATAACGGAATATAGAGAGAGTATAAGAACGGAAATTTAAACGGCCATTGGGGAAGTGACTCGCCGCGGCCTCGATGATATGAGCAGAATATAACAGAATATAGAGAGAATGTAAGAACGGAAATTTAAACGGCCATTGGGGAAGTGACTCGCCGCGGCCTCGATGATATGAGCAGAATATAACAGGATATAAAGAGAATATGATAACAGAAATTTAAACGGCCATTGGGGAAGTGACTCGCCGCGGCCTCGATGATATGAACGAAATATAACAGGATATAAAGAGAATATGAGAACAGAAATTTAAACGGCCATTGGGGAAGTGACTCGCCGCGGCCTCGATGAAAAGATGTGATCGCCAGGGGCCGAAAGACCCCAAAATAAGAAAGTGATCGCGCCTACCTCAAGAGCGGGAGATGGCGGGTTGCTTCTTCCTCTCCTTTCGGCCGGCCGACGGAGAGGGCTTTCCTCGGCTACCCTTGCAAAACAACGACAAACAAATGACAAGTGGCTTAGAAAGATGAATGTGTAGTATTCATATCCTTGCAATAAAAATGACGAAATAACGGGAAGACACACACCTGGTTGGTGTTATCTTTTAAACCCCTCTCGGACTCGAGTAGGAGGAAAATGAGATGATGGATGCGAGATGATGAATGTAAAAGAACTACGAAGAAAAGGAAAGAGTTGGCTTATTGGATGTGCCGGTGGTGAAATCCGGCGGAGCTCCGGCAGCGTGGGGACGACGTAGAAGCGCGGTGGATGAAGACGACCTTCCTCTCGCGAGCGTGGGCACCCAAGAAGCCGGCAGAACCTCCACCTACAAAAGACCCCACGGGTTAGAAAAATGACTCCGTAGCCTCTGGGCTCCGGCAGCCTATCGGATCACTGCTTAGCTCCTCCAGAACTGAGGGGGTGGGCCTCTATTTATAGAGCTCCGGAAGGTGGAGGCGTCCAGGACCCTGGACACCTCCATCAGGGCCGAAATAATATTTTATTCTATTTTTATTGATTTTTTTGGAATACTTTTGTGGAGGCGTCCAGGGTCCCGGACGCCTCAAGCAGGTCCACCGAAAACCGACGACGGCCGCACGCGGTTCGGCACAACGCGTGGTTTTGTGAGGGCGCCTCGTGATTCAGAAATGGGCGCGTCCAGCTGACCGGACGTCTCTATAATTTGGATTTTTTCACACACGACAAACCGTCGTTCGGTAGCCGGCGCCCGTGAGGGAGTTGATGGAGGCGTCCAGGGGCCTGGACGCCTCCAAAATATATTATTTTATTTTTTATTTGTCTTTTTATACTAGGGCTGGCATTTTATATTTTTTATTTATTTTTATGGAGGCGTCCAGGGGCCTGGACGCCTCCATAAATATATATATTTTTATTTGATTTTTGTTTTATTTTTTATGATTATTGATATTATTTTTATTATTTTTGCATTGATGGAGGCGTCCAGGTAAGTGGACGCCTCCATGATTTTGATTTTTTTTTATTATTTTTTTTGTCATTGATGGAGGCGTCCAGGCGCCTGGACGCTTCCATGATTTTGATTTTTTTATTATTTTTTGGTCATTGATGGAGGTGTCCAGGCGCCTGGACACTTCCATGATTTTTTACGGAATAATTCAAAAAAATGTAAAAAAAATCATAAAAATAGGAAATCACCAGAGTAATTAAAAATGTGAAGGCCGCCTTGGGGTATCATAGTGTAATATGAGATTTACTCAGGAGACGTCAGGAATGGCGTGTCTACAGCTGCCCCGCTTTGGCATCTACTTTGCAAGGGAGCGACACGTAGTGGAATGGTATCGAAGTGGAGTGAAATGAAGTGGGAGTGGACTGATAAGTTGATGCCAAGGTGTGATGAGACACGTTTTTGACGTTACTGTTTGGAATCTTTCCTGGAGTTTCAATGAGGCGACCTTGAAGAATGTCTTTCAAATATTGACGATTGCTTGGACGGAGATCAAATAAGGGAGGGTGAGATGTGCGCTCAGGCACGAAACAAAAGGAGACCAACTTCTCGGTGTGGAAGTACCTGGGTCATAAACCGGAGGTTTCACCTTTGGGGAGCGGTTACCAGCCAATGTGGAAGTGCTGCGGCCAAGGTGGGTCAAAAAAGGTAAAGGAATATCTGAGGGTCTGTCCAAACAAGGGTCTCCTTTGGAAGAGCAGCGCCGGGGCCGTCTCAAGGAAACTCAGTATTTCATTCGGAGTGGAATATCTCATATTTGTGGGAATTGGAGCACAACGGCTTTCACAATCGAATCACTTGAATGATCTTCCGCAATAAATCAAAGTCCTATATGAATGCATGCTGGGTTCAAAGAAAAATTTAAAACAAACTAAAATAGAAAATAGCCAAGGATAATATTGTCAACTTGTGAAGAACGGGTCAGGATACCGACTCGGTGAGCTGATACTGGGCTGGGGCCCGTTTATCCGCGCACCAACTCACTGAATGGAACCGTCGTCCCCATGCTACCACAAGTTAACGGCCTATCCGTACAACCCAAATTCTTCCGGGATCATCACTGTTTTTGTTGAAGGGGAACTCAAATCCCAGATTTGTTCGGGTCGCAAGGTCCTTGACATGTTCTAGTAGCGTAGGTATCGTATACTATGATGCATGACATGGTGGGACCAACCATTGAAAGGTGGGACAGGAGACAGGACAAAGACGTCCGTTAGTAAAACCTGCACAGATTAGCAAAGGTTAGCAACATCAGAAAGTAGCAGAATCACAGCAGAATCGCACCACAGTACAAAGGAGATCCAGACAAAATCTTGACAATGACCACTGATGTGACACGTTTTGTCCTGTAGCGATCTTCCCTTCCTACACTTCTTCTCTTGCACCAAGTTGTTTCGAGGCACGCTTCACGAGACCTTACCTTAAACAGCAGGGAACTACGCCTCGCACGGAGGGATCTTGTTTCCTTTTCCCCCTTTTGGGCGCGTCCAGGCGCGAGGACGCGTCTTAATCCTTGAATTCAAATTTAAAGCGACGGGTGGTCTTTCTTCTCCCGTGCCTTACCCGCAAACGAGCCCGCCTTCTGCCGAAACCTGCTTGCCCCCTTTCTCGTCTTCCTCCTCTTTTGATCGATGGAGTTCGGTGGGCCTGACCACGGTGAAGGTGGAGAGGGACGAGGGACTCCTCGCCCGAGGAGGGACGCGCCCGAGCACGGAACGGCGTCCATGGAGGAGGAAGGGCCGCTCCGGGCCCCCGAGGGACCTGAGGGGCCCGATGGCGTGGGAGGAGGTGAACACGGTCCGGTAGGTCCTTCGATCTCTTCCTCTTTTAATTCATTTTGGGTTTTGAAGCGAGCCGCGCGAGGGGGAAAGGGTTCGGCGAGTGTTGCACTCAAATGATGGACGCGTCCTAGACAGGGGACGCGTTCCTTTTGACTGATGTGGGACCCCTTTCTTGGTGCAGGACATGGCAAGGACCCTGGGTCTGGCCGATGAGTGGGCGAGTGCGGACGAGCCGAGCCGCGTCAGGAGGGAGAGTCGCGGCAAGGCGAGGCTCGAGGAGTGGCCCGTACGTCTCCCTGGACAGCAAGGGGGTATACTGGTGCAGGACAGTGCCGACTTCCTGCGGCGGCAGAGAGAGAGCTACGCGGGGCTTCCCCAAGCTGGGGACACGCGTGGCATCGGCGGCTCGCGCGCCCAACTGTCAGAGACTAGGCGGCAGCTGGCCGTCGCTCAACATGAGTTGTCGCTCCTGGTAAGTTATGTGCCGCACTTTTAACTTCAGATTTTGGAGTTTCACTGACGGCCGTTTGTTTATTTTGTTCCAGCGTGCCCAGCAGACAGCGACGGTGGGAGTGGTTGGCGGATCTTCCAATTCCTCGGCCCCTTTTCTCGAGATTGCCTCCCTCCGGGAGCAACTTGCCGGTGCGGTGGCCCGCGCGACCCGGGCGGAAGAGGAGCGTGACGCCTGGGTGGCGACTGTAGCGGAGCTGCGGCATCGCGGTGAGGAGAGACCTTCTCCAGACATCCTGGAGTTAAGGGTTCTTCTGCAGATGATGAGGAGAGAGGTAGAGAGAGAGAAGGCCGAGAGAAGGTCCGAGCGACAGCGGGATCTGACCGAGAGGAGGGCCTTGGAGGCCCAAGTGAGGGAGCTCCAGCTGGGCCTTCAGGCCGTCGTGCAGAGGTTAGGAGGGATGGAGACGCGCTACGAGAGAGCGCGAGAGTTCGGGGAGCGACTCCGCCAGTCCGGTCGCTTTGCCGCCAGTGGCTTCTTTGCCACGCCAGGGGAGGAGCAGCGAGTCACTGCTGCGGAGCAGGCGCCCAGAGGCGAGGCAGGTGCTACTGCACGGGGATCCCGGAGGCTTCTGAGGGACCCTCACCTCGGGGGAGAGGAGGAGAGTGCCCGGAGAGATGAGTGATGGTGAGGATTGGCGGGCTAGTGGACCCGTCACCTCTTTATGTTTATGATGTTTTTGACAGCTTATGTAGAATTATGAATGGAGTGATTTGATTTTCTGATGCTTGTTTGTCCTCTTGTGCGTTCCTTCTTCCCTACACTTCTTCTCCTTTGCACTGTTCCCATGTGACGGATCTGTCGAGACTCCGCCTCGAGCGGAGAATCACGTCTTGTTGTGACCATTTTCCACGGGAATCTGCCGTCGAAGTCAATACTGACGGCCCTAGTTCCTTTTCCCGGATGTTGTGCCAAATTTTACGGGCGTCCTCCAAAACATGATAGGGTATCCCTAGACAACATAGGGGCTATTCGTCCTATTCTTCGTCCAGTCAATCACCCTGTGCGAGCGGTGAAGCGACACATGGGGCCGCTTGGCCGGTGTCTTATTGCGAGGGCTATCATCGACAGGTGATGGAGGCAATCTTGGCCCGCACTCCTTCCATTTCTATAAATTCTTGTCCCTTTTATCTTCCCAGGTATATCGAGGAATAACTCGAGGAGCACAAGTTCTTACGGGAGAGGAGGAGTTCAAAATTCTGAGAGTTGGATGGAGGGCGAATCTTCCCATTCCTCGAAGAGAAGCAGGTCCAGTGGTAGTAGTTCCAGGAGGCTTTCAGACTTTGAAGGGCACTTCAGCGAAAGGGCCCAATCACAACTCGTAAGCCAAGTTTTCTTGCCCTTTTCTCATTTTTTCTTCCTTTCTTCTGACCAAACCTCACCCCCATTCCTTGTATGTGTAGGTTGTGATGAAATCACAAATCTTATGGGAGTTGGTAGTAGCAGCGTACAGGGGCCTCCCAGATTTTCAGAAGGCGAGGCTAGACGTGATGGGATTTGGTACCTTCCTTCGGATCGAGCCGATCCAACTTGACCTAGTCCTGATCCAAGCCTTGTGTGAGAGATGGGACCCAGTGAGCCGGGCATTCCTGATGCCCTGGGGGCACATGGTGCCCAGCTTGGAGGATGTGGTCCGGATCACAAGCCTGAAGGTAGAAGGCGAGGCAGTGACCGGAGTCACTTACGCGGACTACAGAGAAGGTGCCCAGAAGTTACTGGGTTTGGACCTAGATGGTCGGAAGAACAGGTCGGTAGCTAGGGCGTCCCTCATGGATGCATTAGGGCTCACCGACACTCGTCGGCGGGACGACGAATCCTCAGAAGAGTTCATGGAAAGGATGGAAATAGGATGCCGTGCCGTGTACTGCACAGATTTCGACAACTGGGAAAGATGTAACATAGATTTGAGGAGATTTCTCCTCTTCCTTTTGGGGAGATTGGTACTGAGCTCGAAAGGGGATGGTATCCAATGTTGCTTCCTGGAGCTGCTGTCAGACCTTGAAAGAGTAGGGTATTATGCCTGGGGAGCCGCCATGCTGGCACACTTGTTTGCAGGCCTATTCCAAGAAACGGATCGTGAGATGACTGCGAGTGGTTTCACACCATTCCTCCAGGTATTTTTTTGGTTTTGCTTGTTTTGTATTTTTTTGTGTTTTTGCAAAGTACTGATGACCTGCGCCGAGCAGCTGTGGAGTTATTATTACCTCCCCATGGGGAGAGCTCGGCATTGGCGACCCGCAATGGTGCCGCTAGCCAGGCGGTGGGAACCCATCATGAGTGCGCCACCCCTAACCTACCAACTGATGGCGCTAAGGCGGGAGCTACAGGAGTTCCCTGCAGCGATGGTAAACTGGAGACCCTACTCAGACATGGTTGATGCCGACCAACCGTGGGTTCTAACAAGTCGTGCCCGGTTCGGACGTGAACTGTGGGTGCACTGCCTGAATAAGATCGAGCCGCTCCGGCTACGATTGGTTATGAGAACCTTAGGACTGGCTCAGGAATGGGTGGATACGGCTGCGCCACCTCGTGCCGGGAGAAAGACGCGAGGACCGGCGACCTGCATTGACTGGCGCGTGTGGTTCCTTGAACAGTACGAAGACTGGCAACGGGGTGGCACGATTGTAGAATCGCAGGCGCGGGACAGCGAAGACTATTTGCGTCTATATAGGATAAAGTACGCAGAATGGTTCCAACCCCGGGGACTTGTGGAGGTAGGTTTCCCCCCTTTTTCTCTTCTCTTCTTTCTCCTTTTCTTGGTTTTTCTGGTAAAA
The DNA here is from genome assembly GCA_022559845.1 of Amorphophallus konjac. Taxonomy (NCBI): domain Eukaryota; kingdom Viridiplantae; phylum Streptophyta; class Magnoliopsida; order Alismatales; family Araceae; genus Amorphophallus; species Amorphophallus konjac. The sequence continues at coordinate 104,864 of JAHNEJ010000167.1, forward strand.
ATGCTGACTTGTAAGGCTGCAGGATGTCCGGGATGCCATGATAGCGAATTTACGAACTCGCTTGGCAGAGATGGAACAACAGTTGGGCGATGCCCGCGGAGCTACGAGCGCCTTGGTAGGTGTACAGTACGTTCTTAGTTAAAACCCCAGATTCCAGATGTTGGCTGCTAATTCACATGGTCGCAGCATGCCCAGATTGGCGCAGCCTCCCCAGCGATGGGAGTAGGTGGTGCCTCTTCCAGCTTGTGGATTCCCACCTCAGAACTTGACTCGCTTCATGAGCAACTTGCTCACGCCACGCAGCGTGCTGCGGAGGCAGAAGGAATGCTCCGTATACAGGTAAAAGTTTCAGCGTTGAGTTCTCTTTGTTTACGCCTTATCGCGTATCTGAGATGGTACACTCGGCAGGAAAAGGAGACGGAAGAAGCGCTTGCCCAAGCTGCGCATAAGGAGGCTAGGATAGCAGAACTGGAGAGGGAACTGCGGCATCATCCTGATGACGACTCATCCAGGGATGCTATGGAACTGAGGATCACTCTCCAGTTAGAGAGGGAAGACCGTGAGAGAGAACGGGCAGAGAGGGAAAGAAACGCAGAGAGAGAAAGAGCCAACAGTTTGGCTGAAAGGGAGGAGCGAAGGGCCATGGAGGCCCAACTATTCGAACTCCGAATCGGCCTTGGTCTTGCTGAACAGTGGCTGAGAGATGGTGAGGAGCGCTACCGAAAAGCACGAGAGCGTGGCTTTCGTGTTGGTAGCTTCTCTGCTGCTTCCGTGGATCAACGCCGGGATGTGGGAATAGGAAGAGGAGTACAGAGCGGCAGGAGTACCGCTTTTCGTAGTTGGGTAGCACCTTTGAGAGTGTTTTGCCCGGAGAGTAGTGGGACGAGTAATGCAGAGAGAGAGGGCGGAACTTGATGTAATTTTTTTGGTTTTTTTGGAATAAAACACAAGGTTTGGTTTGTTTGTTTTTCACCTTTGCTTCAGTTACCTGAATCCCTGCACATATCACTGAAACAAACAAATCAGAATTTCTGTTCTGACTTGGCCCCTTGCTCAATAAGCAAATGGTCACTGTGACTGTCCTTGATAACTGGTCAAGGGGCCAAGCCTTTATTTAACGAAGGGAAGGGAAAGATACGGTGATGATAAATGCGACAGGCAAGCACACGAATGCAAGCGGTATTTAAAAGAGAGATGCTGCACGCAAATGTAATCATGCAAAATTGATTTGTTTTCTTTTTATATTTGATATTTTTTTTTGTTTTATCATAAAAAGATTTTTTTTGTTTGCAAATATGTACATTTCTCTTTTCCATTTTTTTTGCTTTTATTATTTCAATTTTTTATTGCTAACGCCCGGCAAGCACCCAAATGGCACCTAACCTACGTGAGACAGGGGTTTCTTACTAACCTCCCAGGTATCCTAAGTGCACATCTAGGTTGATTTGGGCCTCTAGACCCCTCGAATGACGATCCCGCCGGCTAAGACTTACCCTGATGACAATACCGTCATGCCATGCTTAGGCTCCCAGTTGCTTCCGACCACAGGGATTCACCCAAAAGGTGTTTGAGGTAGATGATTTGCCCGACCCGGGTCTGTTTCCTCACAACTCTAGATGGTATAAGATGGAACACCCTGGAACCCTAACGACCAACCGCGCGACGCTGACCCGGAATCAGACGCCGTCGCACCCATAGGTGACGCGCTTGCATTGGCCTAAGCCCGAGGTTAAACAAGAAGACATCAAGGTGGTAAACAGGGGTCTTGACCAGCCAGAAACACGGAGACTCCTTCGCAGCGATAGCTTTTACTTTTTCAAAGTAGGCAACCAAAATGTGTATATTAAAATAAGGTCGCAGACCCTGGGCAGTTTTCACCTTTCAGAAACTCCATCGAACCTTCATCTTTAGAGGGAGAAGGAAGAGTGTAGGGGATAAACCTCCTGAGAGGACCGGCAAAGCCGTTAACCCGGCGAGCGAATAAGGGCCCATTAACTCTTTCCTTTCGGACAACTTCGGACCAAATCTCGAGCATTTACATTCCACGGCCCCCCTTTGTGGATTCATACTTTTGCTTTGAGGGGTTTGGTTTATCGCACCAGACACGGTCACGACCAGGCTTTTCTCTTGATTTTGATTTTGTATTTCTTTCTGTGAGGGAGATATAGTCGTTTGACGTTGGTGGGCTCCCTCTTCGTATGCCTGCGGGGACACTGCCCTCTTCTCGTGCTCTGATCGATGCTCGAGGAAATGGGTCCTACTCTTGCCTTTGGGGTTTGAGTTTCGGTTTCTCATGCTCAGCGTTTTAAGGGCGCCGACTGTCTCATTTGGTCGAAGAGAAAAGAATAAAGATTACAGCTTCCGGAGATCTTCTAGGTGTGGCCCTACCGTAGGTGATGCTACCGATTTTTTTGAATAAAATACATAAGTGAGCACATGTTAGCTTCCTTCGAGCGAGCATAGGCCGACGTGGCCGGACAGGGATCTCCACGGTTCTGGCAAACCAAGACCCGGTGCCTACCAAGCCTTAATGGGCCCTATCCTAACATGAAGGTTAGATACAGGGACTTAACTACATGGTGCCTGCCAGGCATCGGCATTTTGAATTTTCCATATTTTTAGTGGTTTTCAATATTTCCTTGTTTTTGATGTTTTTTTTTAATCTTTTCATCATTTTTTTTTGTTTTGTGCTAAGGGTAGTATTTCTTAAGATAAAGCCCATTCCAAGGGTGGGATAACTCGGTCCCTTCGGCGTTGACTAGCTTGTAGGCGTTGCCAGGGTGCACGGCTTGAATTACAAATGGTCCTTCCCAATTGGGTTGGAGCTTAGAGCGCGGCCCTCCAGGTTTGACAAAAATTCTTTTTACGACCATCTCACCGACTTTGAATTTTCTCTCAACGACTTTCTTTTGGTAAAAGCGAGCGAGTCTATTTTGATACACACGCGCGTGTTCGGCGGCGGCTAGCCGCTTCTCATCCAAGAGTTCCAACTGGGCGAGGAGTGAATTACGACGATCGTCGAGGGGAAATTCCTCATCCAATTGTACCCTGAGAGAAGGGATCAGAGTCTCGTACGGGACTACCGCTTCCATACCATAAGTGAGGGCAAATGGAGTCTGCCCGGTGGGGGTACGGATTGAGGTGCGATAGGCCCATAGGGCTTCGATAAGCTTTTCTGGCCAGTCTGAAAACTTACTAGACTCACAGGTTTTTTTGATGATTTTGAGCAATGTTTTATTGGTGGCCTCTGCTTGACCGTTACCTTGTGGGTAATAAGGCGATGAATGATGCAACGCAATTGCGTACCTTTTGCAGAGGTCCTGTAGGTCCTGAGAAATGAATTGTGGCCCATTGTCGGTGACGATCGTGCTTGGGACGCCGAATCTGGCGAGAATGTTCTTCATGATGAACTTGCAGACTGTTGACGCCTTGATCTCCGCGTAAGCTTCGGCTTCGGCCCATTTGGTGAAGTATTCCGTCGCAGTAAGGATGAAAGATTTCTGCTTGGTGAGGGAATTGGGATCACCTAAGGGACCAATGATGTCGAATGCCCACATGGAGAAACGCCATGGGGAGGATATTGGATGAAGTGAGGAAGATGGTGAATGGATTTTATCGGCGTGAAGTTGAGACTTGACACACCTACGGACATAGACAGCACAATCCTCTTCCATAGTGGGCCAATAAAAGCCTTGACGAATGATCTTCTTGGCGAGCATCTGACTATTCACGTGGCCACCGCACACACCCGAGTGCGTCTCTTCTACACATTTCCAAACCTCATCATCACCAAGACATCTTAACAGAATACCAGTAAGGCTCCTCCTATAGAGTAGACCTCCAATCAATGTGTATTTCTGAGCCACCCTTCTTATGGCTTTCTTGTCCTCTGTGGTGGCCCCTTCAGGATAAGACTGATCTTGGCAATATTTGACAATTTCATAGAACCATGGTTTCTCTTCATCAGCCAGTTCTTCTTCGGCCTCTGCCAACATGAGCTCCCTCTTCTCAAGGATATCTTCCTGCAGGATCTTCCTTGCTATCCTGTCTTTGATGTTTACGTAGGAAGCATCATCGACTGCAGGGGCGTGAAGTTTGTAGATGGAAATGGACTTAAACCATCTTCCTAGAGGGAACCTTATGGATGATGCCAATGAGGCGAGGGCATCGGCGAGAATATTCTGATGACGAGGGATATGAACAAAGATCAGTTTTGTGAACAGTTTGGCAAAGGCAGCAGTGAGTTCTTGGTATGGCTTGAGTTTGGGATCGCGAGTGCGATACTTAGTGAGTACCTGGCGAAGGATGAGTTGACTATCACATACGACTCGCAACTCAGTGATACGAAAAGAATGAGCGAGTCCTAGACCAGCTAGAAGAGCTTCATATTCGGCTATATTGTTGGTGACTGGAAATTTGAGCTGGTATGCCAATGGGAATGTGAGGCCTTCCGGCGACAGGAGGGCGATGCCGATTCCTCTCCCTTGAGAATTCAGAGCTCCATCAAAATATAGCGTCCACATTGGCTCATCTGATTGGTTGATGGACATTAGTTCCTCATCTGGAAACTCTGATTGGACGGGATCGAACTTGGGAAGAGGATGGCGAGCGAGATGCTCGGCTACGCACCCGTGGGAGATGTAGGAGGTTTCCTCAACGAAGATGTGTTGTTGGAGAGTTTGAAAATTGACGTTTTTTTTTCGTTTTCATTTTTAATGACAAAGCAGTGAAAAGAGATTGGAGGAGAGAGGAAAGTGGTTATGGCTAGAGGATTGTGGGGCTCGTAGAGCAGATCATGGTTGAAGACCTGGCGCGGGTTGAAAAGCCCGCATAGGTATGTAAGCAAAGAAGGGGACCTGGGAAGATCATCAGACAATTGTCTGGCCCAGGAAGAAAATATCAGCAAAGGCTGAGACGAGTGGATGGAGAGGATGGCGGCTAATGAGCCGTCGGCGGCAATGTTGAGGACGGATGAAGATCCGTCGATGACAGAGTCCTTCTGGCGAGGACGAGGATAGTTTGGAACCTTGGCAAGAGTGGTAATATTCTCTGGTATTTCGGAGATCAATGGTGGTCCTTCAAGCTGTGGAGATGAGAACATCCTTTCCAGTGCAACGGAAATGTCCCATATGTCGAACCATTTGTCCCACTCGCATTCCGGATCTTTGATCTTGCCTCTTTTGGTGATCCTAGGACATTTTTCAGCCAAATATACAGCATGTGATCCCCCATGTGCTTCTCGTGGGTGATCTCCCATCTGAACAACGGGTCCTCTGTTGAAGTGGTTTGATAGAGTCCACGTGAGGGGCTTCCAATCTGTCTTGAACGGTCCTTTGAAGCCTAGGCCAAACCTGCGATTCGGCCTAATTTCCTTTGGCGGTTTGAGCATACCCTGTGACTGTGCGCCCAGACCCTTTCCTTGTTGATAGCCGATGTTCCTCATAATCTCCCAACCTTTGGAGTGAAAAGGGAGACATGATGTTGCGGTTGCCCTGACCGGCTCCTTTGGTGCTAGTGGAATGTGAGATGGATCACGCACGTCCAGCAGTGATAATATGGGCCGATGAGATGGCCAAACGGAGGGCAGAGAGGTGTTGATAGCATCCACTGTGTGAAGGACCGGTGTACTGACCACTTTAATAATTCTCCCATTGTAAGGAAACTTCATGCACTGATGGTTGGTGGAAGGCACAGCGTCCATGGCTTCGATATAAGGGCGACCCAGTATAGCCTTGAATGTGGGGTCCATGTCGAGGACATGGAATTCCGTGGGAATTGACATGGGGCCTAGTTCTGCCTTCAGAATAATCATCCCCTGCGGCGGCCTTTTGCTATTGTCATAAGCCGTGACCGTGATCGAGGAAGGTCTTATTTGTTCCTCGTTGACCCCACACAACTGAAGAGTGCTCATGGAGATCACATTTATGGATGCACCCGTGTCCACAAGACACGGGTTTATGGATACCCCATTAATTTTTATTGAAATGCACAATGCATATTTCCGAGCTTCCTTGGGAGCGAGCTCGTAGTTGTGGAACATGATGGCCGGTTGTGTGTCTGTTGGGGTCAGGACGGTCGAAATCTTCTCCACGGGGAGGTCTTCATTAACCATGACCTTTTGATGATATTCCATCAAGGCCGCCTGGTGGGATGTGGATCTTTGAAGTAGCTCTAGGATGGAGATCCGGGCAGGCGTCTTGTCCAAGTGTTTCAGTAGATCATACTGTGTTCCAGGGATAGCTCTTTCTGGTTGTTCTGTATCATCCTTCTCTGGCTGAGATTGCTCGGGATTCTGACTGTTGTGGGGGAAAACCCTGTGGAAAATCCTTCCACTCCGGAGCACCATTGCTTGCGGCTTTTGTACCTCTGTGGGGGTAGCAGTGGGTTTTAACAGGGGTTTGAGGGGTAGTAGTGGAGGAATGGTTGATGAAGCAGGGGTGATGACGGGAGCAGGGATTCTGATGAGGGGTTTGTTAGGTGGAGGCATGGCGGAGGTAGAGGGGATATCGCGCGGATTATGAAGGATAAGGGGTTTGGAAGGTGGAGGCATGGCGGAGGTAGAGGGGATATCGCGCGGATTATGAAGGATAAGGGGTTTGGAAGGTGGAGGTGGAGGTAAGGTTTGAAACGGGTAAAGGTTTTGAGGCGGATGGTGGGTGATGAGTGGTTTTGAAGGCATTAGTGGTGATGTGGTGGAGAAAGACGGGGTTATGTATGGTGGACGGATGATAAGGGGTTTAGAAGGCGTAGGGGTAAATGTGGTAGAGGTGGATGGTAAAGTGGGGGAGTGGGAGAAGGTGAGAGGGTGTGAAGGCGTAGTAGAGAGTGTCGGTTGATAGGAGGTCGGGGTGCGGATGAGAGGGCGTAATGGTAGTGGAAATGGTGAAGGCGATACTGATGCAGGTTGATGAGAGAGAGGTGCTACCCGGGCAAGGTGAGGGGGTTGCATGACGATAGGGTTGGAGGTATAAAGAATGGAGGTACTTTCCTGGTGCCACACCTGCTCTCTCCCGACTTCCGGGAAGGAGGAGATGGGGTTAACCTGATGATTGGGCTGTTGGTGCTCCGGTAGTGGATTCTGGATTATGCCCATGTCGGGCTGTTGTTGTGGGGCCTGCTGAGGCTGTTGTTGTTGTTGTGGTTGCTGCTGCTGCTGCTGTTGTAACTGCTGCTGCTGCTGTGGCCTCTGAGGAGGTCTCCTAGCCTTGAGAGCCGCGACGTACCGTCTCATCTCATCCCAATCTATTTGATGTTCATCATTCATATCATGGATGTAATCTTTGAAATGGAAGCAGTAATCCACTGTGTGTCCCGGCTGCCTATGGTAGACGCAGTATTTGGAGGTATCAACATTGGGGGGCCAGGCGGGCCTTTCTCTGGGTAGGGCGAGTTGGTTTGATGCTATGAGGGCATTAAAAATATCTGCTAAGGTTTCTGGCAATGGTGGATAGTAGGCTCTCTTAGGACCGAGCGGCCTCCTTTGTTGCTGTTGGGGACCATAGTTCCCCGGGGGTGGAACTTGGTTGTACTGAAGCGGTGGTTGTTGTTGTTGTTGAGGTTGTGGTTGTTGTTGCTGGGGTTGGCGTAATGGAGGCATATTATCCTGGGGTGGATTATTTTGGGGTGGAGGACGGAGAGGGAAAGGACCTGATTGAAGGGGTAGTCGGGGCATTTGTTGAGGCCTTGGGTTGACTGCATAGTTGGCATTGTTGACCGCACTGACTTGCTCATTTGTCACGACCCCTTCTGTGGCTCCGCCCGGGACACCAGCGCCTGTCTTTCTGACCACTTTGGGCTTCGGCGACTCAAATATGTTCATGATGGGGGAGTCTTTTAGCTGGGTTTGGATGTATCGGGCCCTTTCATAGAGTTCCTCCATTGTAGTAAGTTTATTCATGGCGAGGACGTGTCTGAACTGCGGGGTTGCATTAGACACAATCATCTTCACTTGTTCGGGCTCGGAGAGGGTATCCCTTATTCTTTCCGCCAGAGACCTCCATCTATGAGCATATCGGACAAAATCCTCGTCGGGTTTCATCTTTTCGGCCACTAGGTCGGTAATGGAGAGTGAGGGACCGACCCTATCCCTATATTTCTGCAAGAACCTTCTCTGCACTATTTCAAAATTCTCGGCCTCGCGGGGCTCCAGAGAATAGAACCACTCAAGCGCGGGACCATCCAATGATCTCCGAAAGAGGTATGCCAGGGACCTCTGATCGTTTTGCCAATAGAAGGACTCATACATGAAGTCCTTGAGGTGAATGAAGGGGTTGCCGGTACCATTGTATCTGCGGTACGTGGGCATTTCGGAGGGAGGAAGATGAATGACGGGGAGGATTGGCAAAGCAACCTCCGGGGTGGCTTTCACGTCCACCATTCTTCTCAGATTTTGAAACTGCTCGTCCATGCGATTGAACCTATTAAGGAGCGATTGGGCGAGCTCCTCTGGGGGTGAAGGTGGCACTTGCCATTGGGGGAGAAACTGTCTCCCGGAGACTTGAGGGGGAAACCCGGAATGAGAGGGAACTGTCGGACCACCGGCAGTTGGCCCTGGCTGAAACGGTGTGTGAGGAACACCGGGAGTTTGAGATTGTGACGGGAATTGGAATGAGGGAGGTTGTTGGCTCGCTTGTCCTTGAAGCGAGGGAGACTGGATGGCTTGCGCCAATGAAGGAGATGGAATGGCCTGCACGGACTCGTGGAGAGGTGCGATAGCCGGAGTTGACTCCTGGGGCGTGGGGGAAACAGATTTCCCCTTTAGAATGGCCTGGAAGGCCCGGAGCTGTTCAGAGGTAAGCTCCGTGTTGGCGAGGACGCCCAGTAAGGAAGTGATATCCTGTGGCGGGGACGTGTCCCCGGCAATAACCTGCACCTCATGCGAGGGGTCATGAGAAGGACCCGAGTCTATAGCGTAGACTCGCGGGTCGGCTGTCAAACCACGGCTAGGGTGGTTCTCCTCGGAAGACTCGTGAGACATGCTCACAGTTCTCCCAGAACGCAAAAACATACACTAGCAAGTAGGTAGCAGAGATTATCAAACAAGTGGATGCCTTTACGCCCCTTTTTTTTGTTTTGATTTTGATGATTTTTTTTGTGTGTTTTTAGCGAGATCCGAAGTTCACACAAGATAGGGACCCTAGTTTTTTTTTGTTTCACCGCCGTGTCAGCTAGGGTCTCTCGTCTCACCACGAATGAAATGACTAACTTCGGGGAACTTCAATGGTACAACCAGCCCAGTGAACGAAGATGAGATTCTTCGATGTCGGGGACTTACGGAGGTCCCAGTGTAGGAGATTCTAGTCCGTTGAGAGGAATTCCCAAACGGAGAGTCCTTCCTTCACCGGGAAAGCGTGATCCTAAAAAAAAATGAAAAAAAGGATAGAAAAGAGGAATTGATGTATGCAATGGAATGCTGACAGATATATGGAGTGGGAAAACAACAGAAATAACAAACATGTAATAAACAAAGAACCAATCAGAACTGACGGTGCTGCCGTGAGCACAACGGGGGCGCGCGTGGGCGCCAAGGTGGAGAGGCACGGGTGGTGCCGAACTTGCAAGGGTAGCCGGGAGGAAGCAGTAGACGTCCCACCGTGATCGCCAATCTGTGAGCGACGTCACGCGGTTCGGAGTTCGATGGTGCGGGGAAGAGGATGCGGAGAGCACGCGGGCTCTTCTTTTTTGTTTGTTTTGCTGTTTGCTGCAACACAGAGATGAGAGAAGAGAGAGAAGGGACCACCACGAGAGATTGCTCCGGCGGGGCGAGCGGGACAAGTATAATATAGCAAGATATGGGGTTCAAACGGCCATAGCCGGAAGTGACTCGCCGCGACCTCGGGGGGACGGGAATGGTGCAGAAATTAAATAACAAAAATTGAAACGGCCATTGGGGAAGTGACTCGCCGCGGCCTCGGGAATATGAGCAGAATATAACGGAATATAAAAGAGAATATAAGAACAGAGATTTAAACGGCCATTGGGGAAGTGACTCGCCGCGGCCTCGAGAATATGAGAAGAATATAATGGAATATAGAGAGAGTATAAGAACGGAAATTTAAACGGCCATTGGGGAAGTGACTCGCCGCGGCCTCGATGATATGAGCAGAATATAACAGAATATAGAGAGAATGTAAGAACGGAAATTTAAACGGCCATTGGGGAAGTGACTCGCCGCGGCCTCGATGATATGAGCAGAATATAACAGGATATAAAGAGAATATGATAACAGAAATTTAAACGGCCATTGGGGAAGTGACTCGCCGCGGCCTCGATGATATGAACGAAATATAACAGGATATAAAGAGAATATGAGAACAGAAATTTAAACGGCCATTGGGGAAGTGACTCGCCGCGGCCTCGATGAAAAGATGTGATTGCCAGGGGCCGAAAGACCCCAAAATAAGAAAGTGATCGCGCCTACCTCAAGAGCGGGAGATGGCGGGTTGCTTCTTCCTCTCCTTTCGGCCGGCCGACGGAGAGGGCTTTCCTCGGCTACCCTTGTAAAACAACGACAAACAAATGACAAGTGGCTTAGAAAGATGAATGTGTAGTATTCATATCCTTGCAATAAAAATGACGAAATAACGGGAAGACACACACCTGGTTGGTGTTATCTTTTAAACCCCTCTCGGACTCGAGTAGGAGGAAAATGAGATGATGGATGCGAGATGATGAATGTAAAAGAACTACGAAGAAAAGGAAAGAGTTGGCTTATTGGATGTGCCGGTGGTGAAATCCGGCGGAGCTCCGGCAGCGTGGGGATGACGTAGAAGCGCGGTGGATGAAGACGACCTTCCTCTCGCGAGCGTGGGCACCCGAGAAGCCGGCAGAACCTCCACCTACAAAAGACCCCACGGGTTAGAAAAATGACTCCGTAGCCTCTGGGCTCCGGCAGCCTATCGGATCACTGCTTAGCTCCTCCAGAACTGAGGGGGTGGGCCTCTATTTATAGAGCTCCGGAATGTGGAGGCGTCCAGGACCCTGGACACCTCCATCAGGGCCGAAATAATATTTTATTCTATTTTTATTGATTTTTTTGGAATACTTTTGTGGAGGCGTCCAGGGTCCCGGACGCCTCAAGCAGGTCCACCGAAAACCGACGACGGCCGCACGCGGTTCGGCACAACGCGTGGTTTTGTGAGGGCGCCTCGTGATTCAGAAATGGGCGCGTCCAGCTGACCGGACGTCTCTATAATTTGGATTTTTTCACACACGACAAACAGTCGTTCGGTGGCCGGCGCCCGTGAGGGAGTTGATGGAGGCGTCCAGGGGCCTGGACGCCTCCAAAATATATTATTTTATTTTTTATTTGCCTTTTTATGCTAGGGCTGGCATTTTATATTTTTTATTTATTTTTATGGAGGCGTCCAGGGGCCTGGACGCCTCCATAAATATATATATTTTTATTTGATTTTTGTTTTATTTTTTATCATTATTGATATTATTTTTATTATTTTTGCATTGATGGAGGCGTCCAGGTAAGTGGACGCCTCCATGATTTTGATTTTTTTTTATTATTTTTTTTGTCATTGATGGAGGCGTCCAGGCGCCTGGACGCTTCCATGATTTTGATTTTTTTATTATTTTTTGGTCATTGATGGAGGTGTCCAGGCGCCTGGACACTTCCATGATTTTTTACGGAATAATTCAAAAAAATGTAAAAAAATTCATAAAAATAGGAAATCACCAGAGTAATTAAAAATGTGAAGGCCGCCTTGGGGTATCATAGTGTAATATGAGATTTACTCAGGAGACGTCAGGAATGGCGTGTCTACAGACCTGACCTCGAACCTCGTGCACACTGGAAACAGCACCATCCAACACCAAGAAAACCATCACTTCCATCAGGTCAGCGCCTCCGACACACTCGACGAGTGTCACGTCGGACCACAATCACAGCATCTCTCGATGCACCACCGCTGCAATTCCTCGAACTGCAACACGCCATGCCAAGAGCCGCAACACGAGCCGTAACGACAACCGCCGACACTCATCCTCGAGTCCCGAAACTCACCGCGGAGCCTTCACATCTCAAGCCAACTCCAGGGCGAACACAACTCATTCACACGCAAGAGCGCAGGAGCAAGACTTATTGGGACACCCCAGCCCAATCCTGCCTCGAAATCCATAAAACAATCGGGACCGACACGTCATTTCTGACGCCACAGAGCACGACAAGGACATCAGGCTCGACGAAACGGCAGCTCACCGAGAAGATCCTCCACTCACCCGAGCACACTTCTCGATCAGAACGCCTCAGGAGCTGGACAAACCTCAAGCTGGAGTGGCCAACACCGACAGCAGCTCCCTCAGAGCACGCCCACGGCCACTTAACCATGAAAAATCCTCTCCAGCCACCTGACCACGCCGCAGATTCCTCGAACGCAGCACCGCGAGCTCACACCTGCCAGCAATCTCTGCCCAACGTAGCACAACCAGGGCCATCACCGATGAGGGAGAAGGCTCTCAACCTCAATCCTTAGACCCCATGCTGGCATGAAAGCCGCGGACAACAACCACCTTCATAGCGCCGCACAGCGCACTCAAGCTCTCAAGCGAGAAACTAGGCGGAAAGCGAACATAAAACCCTAAGCCAGCTGCCGACTGTACTGGACCTTACGGACTCTGATCACTGCAACATTTCGAATTCCTATGTACGTCCACAACCACCGCTCTGATACCAGCTGTGACGACCCGAGAATCCGATTACCGGGAAGGCCCGATAACCCGAGACTCGCACCGCCTCCCACGAGCCGGGAGGGCTCGGAAGGGCTAAAAGGAGTGTGGAGGCACAAAGAAATAGGAAATAAAGCAGGACAATTCAATAATTAACAGAAAAAAATAAACAATTACAACAGAGTCCAGTCCAACAGAAAGTACAGTCTAAAGCAGTAAAACGTACCACATGCCAAGTGAACACTCGGCCCGGCAAGCTGGCAACTGAGAACCTCCGCCCCGCACCCTCGAACCGCGAGGAAGAACCGCTACACCTGAAAAGCAGGGAATGAGTCTCCAAAACAGAGACTCAGCAGGGATCCCGCGGAACCCCAACCGGAAATAACGGCGGTAGCGGAAAGGAGATCTACAACTACAGCAGGAACAGCAAACCGGTGGCCGGTCAAAACTCGGCACTACAGCTACTCCTACTACCAGAAGGCAGACCTCGATCACGCAGTCGAAGCTACCGAACCACGCTAGTACCACCTACCGAAGTAAAACACACGGCAACCACGCCGTAGAGGCATGTCCCCCGGACACAGCCTACCTGGACACGCTGTCCAAGGTGCAACCCCGACCATCCGATCGCGAGTATCGCACAACAAGGCGCAACCTCGGTGAAGCTACTAGCACTAATCTCACGGCACGAAAATCGACACACGCGCCACGGTGAGACAACCAAACTCAACGGTCAACATGACCGAAAACTCGAAGGTCAAAGTCACGAAACTGACAGTCTGTCACTCCCGACTCGACATGAGTACCTCCCACTAGAAGCACAGCCGGTAGTGTCCCCTGACGTCTTACACCGCACCGCAGGTAAACCGCCTGACGTGGTAGGTCCTACCCGAGGCGCGAACACCGTACAAGTAACCACAAACAAGTAACTAGTTGGGGTCACGCCCGTCGACGTGGATCCAACCGCCCCCAACCACGTGTGCACACACAGACCGCGCGTCCCTGGTCTGGCCCTCTGACCGGTTTTCCCCTCAGCCGGACTCTGGCTGCAAGACGTGGGGCCCAAGGGTAACCGGTCCACAAACCGTCTCTAAGGGTAAGCCCGTACACCACTCCCTGGTGCGACCAGCACACGTGTACTGGTAGGCTACGACTAGTGGAGGGTCACTGAAGGAGTAGACTCTCAACTCAACGGAAAACAACGTCCGAATCCGACGACGTACGGGGACCACCCCACGTACCGGCCCCGTCGCACGGTGACCACAGTCGGAGAAGAAACGGGACTCACAGTCCACGGCCACGCACGCACTATGCACGAGAGTCGAGAAAACTCAAGTGGCACTAAGCCACTAGACTCTGGACAGTCCTCTAGACGCACTACACCCAACGGTCCTTGAGTCACAAGACTCGGGGTCAAGACCGTTGCACGTGACAGCACAAGGCCGTCAATCTAGTCCAATCTCTAGGTCTAAAATCACGGCAGCACAAGTACCGAGACAACTCACGAGTCGCCAAGACCACTCCCTCGAGAAGGGAACGTAAGGGACAAAGGCCACTCACACGGGCCGCACGGAAAACACAGAAGCATGATTCCCAAGGCAGCACAAGCCACCACGATGATTTTTCATCTTGTAGCAAGCGGGAAACCTCCAGCCCCAGGCCCTGATAACTGGACTCGCAGTCCAAGGTCAAGCACATGGCCCACATGGGAATCGCCTTCCAAAGGAAACCCACGACATGCGGGGGAGACCCCACCACACGCACACCGGTACACGGTGACTCGATCATGCGTAACACGAAAGCCCAGAACACGTGGGGTCACCCGGACCCATCACACCTATGGGCACTCTAATCGAGGCAACACGGTCCCTCCCGACACCCCAAAAACATAGACAAAGAACCCATGGGTGTCCGGGATACTCACAAGGCCGTAGGTCGACCACTGGGTCCCAACCGGGTCGACCGGAGACCAACACAATGCGAACGGACGCTAAAAGGTCACCCGGACCCTTAAGCGCACGGGCACGTAAAACGAGGTAAGTGGGACCTCTAGACACCCAAAGACACGGTCACGGAACTCCACGTGGTGTCCGAGACACTCACGAGACCTAAAGTCGACCACTGAGTCACAACCGGGTCGACCGGGGGTCAAAACAGCGCAAACAGGAACCAGAACATGGTAGTGGTCACCTGGTGACTGCGACCAGATGGTAGCGGTCGACCGATGACCGCGACCAGGCTGTCATGATCGCCTCACAACCGTGACCAGCCTCGTTCAACCCCGCTGGTAGCGGTCGCCCGAGGACCGCGACCAGGTGGTAGCGATCGTCCCCTGACCGCGACCAGATGAAGGCGGTCAATCGCACGTCCGCGACGCTCGAAGGTCTTCTGACCCAAACACGAAGGATGAAAGCGGTTCTCCCAGGACCGCTACTAGATGATAGCGGTTTCTGGTGGACCGCGATCATTTCAGAAAACCGGGAACGGCGGGAAAACACCCAAAAATCCACGCCACGCCCCAATCATCCACGGATGAAGGGGAAAACATAGGGGAAGCTCCCCAACAACCCCTAGCATGCATCTATGGCCTCGGATCGGCCTAAAACGCAATGAAACGGGAGATCGGCCCACAAGCCCTAAAATATGGATTTTGCCCAAATCACCCCGTTTGGCCCGCTCGGCTCACCGCAGCCTACGAAACTTGCGGGAAAAGAAAGAGCACGAGCTGGGGGTCCATCACCCTACCTCCACCGAAGATTTCGCGCACCGTGGACGCCAATCCACGAAGAAAATGCCGTTGAAGCCTCGCCGTTCCACGAACCCACGGCCGAGCTTCACCACGCCCTCGAGCCTCGATCCTCGACCCATCCTCGCCGTCCTCCTCGCCCGCATCGCCCCGCCTCGCCCCCGTCTCGGTCCGTTGGCCGTCGGAGAGGAGAGAGTGAGAGGAGAGAGTGGGAGAAGAGAGAGAGGGTGAGAGAGAGGGTGGGTTAATATATAGGAAAATCCGGAAATTCAGAAAAATCTAGAAAAATAGAAAATTACACCCTCGCGATCCTCGGAGTGCACTGATCGCAACGGTACCACTCGCGCCCTGGTGAACGGCCCGGTTCACCCGCAACGAGGTTCCGAAGGGAAAGCCGAAACCCACGTCGGGAATCGGAAAATACACGCGAAAAAAGCCGCGGAACGCCTCCGGGCCTCCGAAACGACTCCGGATCGCGTTGATCCGAACATGAAAGATGTCCGAAACGAAATTTTGAACACAACAGACTCGGACACTCCGAGAAACCAGATCCGAGACCCACGAACGAGGATCTAAAAAACCTGGGGCATTACAGTATAAAACTATGAGATCATGAAATTCTTAGTCTACAATACATGAAATCAAGCACAATCAGAGGACTTTTATTCCTAAAAAGTTATTTTTACCAATCATGAGATAACCTACCTCTTCTAGAACCTAAAACTTCGAATTTGATGCTAGGTGCTACCCTTAGTCCCTTGTACTTCTTGTGATAACTCAGCAACTTCAATCTGCTCTATTTCCTCAGCCTCTTGACCTAAGGATGTGAAATTTTGAGAGTAAGAAGATGAAACTATTGGAAATAAAAAATTCTAAAGGATTGAGTTCTAATTATCTCGTTTAGACGTCATAATGTCCTGATCTTCAGGGGACTTGCATTCAGATTGCTGGGTTACTAAGGTTGAATCAGCAATTTTGGAAGCTTCTATCTCCTTGGTTGCTTGATCTCCTAGCACGAAATTTGGAGAACCATTAGTCTAAAGTATACTAAACAAAAGTTTCTAAAGAACTTATCCAAATTTATAACTCTTTACCTTGATTCTTCACGAGTCAAAAGTAAGGGTCGCTCAGTTCAGAACTAGGTCCTATTTATAGGGTTTTGACTAGAGTTTGAAGATTAGATTGATTCTAGAGTCCTTAATTTGCCAGAACTTAATCTCTAAGAGTCCTTAGTAATGTTATAAGCTTCCCTAAGTCGATCTCTTGTAGATAGGATTTCAAAGTTCCAATCTTTTTATAATTTTCTCACCTTACGGAATCTGCAGGATGTAACGATCGTGTCTAAGTGCGTTACAGGGCTGTGGCGGTCGCCCGATAGACCGTTACATGTAACGTATATAGAGTTTCAATTTGATAAAACTCTTTTATTCGTTTATCCATATAATTATCTTATATAATTACTATTTATCCTTAAAATACGTGAATAAGCCAATTACCCTTCTAGAATATGGGTCAAACTTAATGGGCTTAGTCCATTAACCTTTTGGATAATAATTAAATAGGCTAGGTTAACTAATTAGCATAATTGAGCCTTATAATGACTTATTAATCTAATAATCCTTCATTAATTTATTTAGGCCTTAATAATTTCTAAAAAATTATTTTATACTTCAAAAATTATATATATAAATTCTAGGGTACTACACCCTCTCCCACTTAGAAGAATTTGGTCCCCAAATTCAATATATGGATTTCGGAGAGTGTACTTACAGTTAAATAATTCCTGAAATCTTTTCCGCATGTTGCTTCGGTTTCCCAAGTTGCTTCATATGGTCATATTTTCTTCCATTGAATCTTAACCATAGAAATAACTTTATTTCTTAGTTGACGCACTTCCCGTTCCAGAATCTTTTTTGGCGTTTGCTCGAACGTTATATCCTTCTGAATCTCCAGATTGTTATGAGTGATAATATGGTCAGGATCATATACATACTTCTTCAACATAGAGACGTGAAATACGTCATGAACTCCTGCTAATTGTGGAGGTAAAGCCAATTTGTAAGCCAATTCACCAATATGTTCAAGAATTTCAAATGGACCAATGAATCTTGGAGTTAGCTTTCCTTTAATGTCAAATCTTCGAATACCACGACCTGGAGAAACCTTTAAATATACATGATCTCCTACCTGAAACTCCAAGTCACGTCTTCGATTCTCAGCATAAGACTTTTGCCTATCTTGTGCCATTTTCATTCTTTCTTGAATGAGCTTGATCTTCTTGGTAGAATCTCTTATAAGGTCGGGGCCTAGAAATTACTTTTTCCCTATTTCATTCCAGCATATTGGTGATCGATAACTTTTTCCATATAAAGCTTCAAATGGTATCATTCGTATGCTAGCCTGATAGCTATTGTTATATGCAAACTCTATTAGAGGCAAGTGATCATGCCAACTACCTCCTCTGCCTCATGTTAAGCTCCTTTTGAGAGAATAAATATTTCAGGCTTTTGTGGTCCGAGTAGACCGTGGACTTTTCTCCATAAAGATAATGACGCCAAATTTTCAAGGCAAAAATAACCGCTGCTAATTCCAGATCATGTACGGGATAGTTTTCCTCATGACGTTTCAATTGTCTTGAAGAATAACAGATTACTTTTTCATTCTACATGAGAACGCATCCTAAGCCAATGCCAGAACGCATCCATATACACTTCGAATCCACCACCCTCCATTGGTAGTGATAAAATAGGGGCTATCGTAAGATGATTCTTAAGAGTTTGGAAACTCTTCTCACATTCTTCTGACCAGATAAAAGGATTTTTATTTCGTATGAGTCTAGTTAAAGGAATCGTAATTTTTGAGAAGCCCTTAATGAATCTTCTATAATAACAAGCTAGACCCAGAAAGCTTCTTACTTCAGATACAGTCGTTGGCCGACTCCAATTCTTGACAGCTTCCACCTTAGAAGGATCCACAGTAATACTTTCTTTTGAAATAATGTGGCCTAGGAATGAGACTTCCTCGAACTAGAATTCACACTTATTGAGTTTGGCATAAAGCTTGTGCTCTCTAAGTGTGTGTAAAGCTATTTTTAAATGTTGTTCATGTTCATCTTTCGTCTTGGAATATATTAAGATGTCATCAATGAAGACGACAATGAACTGGTCCAGATATGGCTGGAAGACGTTGTTCATAAGTTGCATGAATGCTGCTGGGAGATTAGTTAACCCAAATGGTATCACTACGAATTCATAGTGGCCATAACGACTTCGAAAAGCCGATTTATAAATGTCCTCTTCTTTAATTCTAAGCTGATGATAACCTGATCTGAGGTCAATCTTAGAGAAATATTCTGCTCCTGAAAGTTGATCGAAGAGCTCATCAATACGCGGCAACGGATACTTATTTTTAATTGTGAGTTGATTCAGTCGCCGGTAATCGATGCATAGCCTGAGAGAACCATCCTTCTTCTTGACAAATAGAACCGGCGCACCCCAAGGGGATGTGCTGGGTCTGATGAAGCCCTTGTCTAGTAGTTCCTGCAACTGCCGTTTCAATTCCTTGAGTTCTGTGGGGGACATCCTGTAAGGGGCTATAGAAACAGGTGCTGCTCCCGGAATGAGTTCAATGGTGAAGTTCACTTCCCTCTCGGGCGGTAAACTGGGTAGTTCTGATGGAAACACGTCTGGGAACTCATTTACAATAGGGATGTCTGCTATGTTAATTTCTTTGGATTCGGTGATAATGACAGAAGCAAGAAAAACTTTACATCCTCGCGAGATAAGTTTGCAAGCGTAAAGTGAGGATATGATAGTGAGGTGTTTCTTATACTTGATGCTAAGAAAAGAGAATCTTGGAAGACTAAGCTTTCAAAAGGATATAATCCTATTTCGACAATTGATATAAGTATCATGATCTATAAGCTAATCTATCCCTAAAATGGCATCATAACCTTTCATGTCAAGGCATACTAGGTTTGCGGGGAGATTATGACCTTCTACTATCACTCCGCTATCAGGATAATAGGCGGTAAGCTTTGTTCCAGAACCTAAGGGTGTGGAAATAGCAAGATCTGAAGGTAAGGGAACTGATGCAATTGGTAATGTTTTAGTAAAAGTAGTGGAGATAAAAGAATGAGAGGCACCCATATCAAATAGCACAAATGCAGGACGAGAACAAATTTGAAGAGTACCTGAGAGAAAAATAACAACTTGTTATTTCTCATGAAATTGGGAGAAATAATCTTAAAGCTAATTAATTATCTTATCCCGGGCTCTACCCAATTATCACATAGGTATGGAAATTTCTTCCTTAGTTTATAGGTAGGGGTCCTTAAACCTTGGACTTATCCTATGACATGACTATTCTTCCTAAGTCCTGAGACTTAGGCTCTGATACTAACTTAACTGTCACGCCCCGAGCCTTTATTACAGCAGAAGACTAACTCGGGGAGCGCGAACAGCCAGCATGATAAGCCTCTTGCAAGCAAGAACGATCAGAGCTCAAGACAATCACACACATAAATGTAATTGCACAATATTACTCAAACTCCAACTTTATTTCAAAATAATCAAGTACAACCACTAATTCAATTTTCATTATGCACTAGACTCAAGAAATAGGAAAATTACATAGACTCAATCTAAATAATTTAGACTTCCTAAGTCTTCACTCTCATCTTGACAATACTTTCATCCACTCTCGGACCCGTTACTTGTATAACCCGAATCCGAATTCGAATCACTTCCATCTCCTGAAAAGATTAGAAATAGGTAATGAGCACACTTGCCCAGTAGGTATCTTCGCATCAACATGAAGGCACTATTAAAGTAATTAACAATTTAGCTCTAAAGAATACGGTAAAAATCATGTGAATGCGATCAATCATGCGATTAAACCAAAGTAACAAGATGATCAAGTAAGTTAGAATGAGAACAAATACGAACTAGTAAGAATGCTATAAGAACATGATATTGGCCTTTCATGAACAAGAATGTATCAAGAATATACTATCAAGCCACATAATCATCAGTCTAGTATCTTTTGCTTATGAGCAAGTACTTCATGAATTTCTGTGGAATATCAAGTAAGAAAGTCATGTACAAGAATGTCATGCCGTGCCGTGAATTTTCACTTATTTATAGAGAAAGTACTCCCAGCGCAATGCGACGCTAGTAACATCATACCCCATGGTTTATAAAATAGTATGTTTCCGACAATAAGCCGAGGGGAGTAGCATAGAGCCCTTGAACACAATCAGTGCTCGATCGCATCTTCAAGTATAAATCAAGTTACTTACACGCATGTTAACAATAAAATATGGCCAAGAATGTAATAAGTTCAATAAGCTCATGATAACAATAATTCAATGAATGAATGCTTCAATAAGAATCATGAGAAATCAAGAATGACTTAAGCAAGGTTATGCTTTATGAAAATAAATCGGCAGCATAACGATACGTTCTTTATCTTCCATTCATTATATTAGGTTTTTTGATCAATATGATAAGTTCTAGATCATCAAGAGTCTATCTAGAACCTTAGAATATTAACCCTTGGTCAATCCTTGGGTTAAAATACTCAAGTAGCGTGACGGTCGTGTACTGGGCCGTTACATGATGTGACGCTCCAGTATTGGGCCGTTACATTAGTCTGAATCCAGTACCAAGAAATCGGACTCAGTGGAATGTGACGGTCGTATATTGGGCCGTTACTTGTGCCTGACGGTCCAACATAGAGCCGTTACATTACTGATAATCAAAAATTATCGATAATGTAATCTAATCAATAGGCTTTAATGGTACAACCAACTCGGCGTCCTAGTGAGAATCCCAGGCTCGCGGAGAATTACGGAGGCCTTGAAATAAGATTTCCTATTCCATTGAAATGAATATCCAATAGAGAGGTCCTCATGTCCAAGAATAGTGTTCCTATAGTGCAAAGTGAACTAATGGACAACATACCGGAATATGTGCCATATACTTAAAGAAATGACTCTATAGATAGGAAAGAATGTGTAACATTATGAAACCAAGATAAAACTCTGTCAATACAACTTTGGAAAATCATGATTTAGAATACAAAACTATAGAGTTTTAGCCAATGAAATTAGCATAACTTAAAATAACCTAAGTCACATTAATCATGCAATTTGATTATGAATCAGAAACTAAACTCAAAGTCATGATAATAGGTCCAAACTTAGCTATCTAAGCTTATTTATGAGTAAACTTAACTGGTTATTATTCTGCCTTGGGCTGACAGAACACAGGTGTCTGACGGTCTAGGATAGTGTAGACACGCTAATTTTGACATTGTGACGAGTAGATCTCGTATTATATTATGATGCCCCAAAGCGGCCCTCCCGGTCGAATTTTTTTAAAATGGTCTTCAATTTTCTGACGATTTTGAATAACAGTGAAATATGCATTCATGGTCCAAGCACATTGTTGGTCTGAGCGTATGTGTACATTCTTCAGTCGTATCAACTCAAGCCTATACATTCTTCTCTTTAAAGTCCGTACGTTCAAAGTCTATACGTTGCAGTAAGTCTGTACGTCCAAGTCTATACATCCATTTTCAAAGTATATACATCCACTCCAAGTCTATACATCCATTTCCAAAGTCTATACATCCACTCCAAGTCTATACATCCATTTTCCAAGTCTATACATCCACTCCAAGTCTATACATCCATTTCC
This sequence comes from Amorphophallus konjac, assembly GCA_022559845.1. Taxonomy (NCBI): domain Eukaryota; kingdom Viridiplantae; phylum Streptophyta; class Magnoliopsida; order Alismatales; family Araceae; genus Amorphophallus; species Amorphophallus konjac. The sequence goes on from JAHNEJ010000167.1 coordinate 126,986, forward strand.
AAAGTCTATACATCCCCAACCAAAGTCTATACATTCATCCCAAAGTCTATACATTCCCCACCAAAGTCTATACATTCCCACCCAACCAAAGTCTATACATTCATCTCAAAGTCTACACATTCCCACCAAAGTCTATACATCCCCAACCAAAGTCTATACATTCCTACCAAAATATATACATTTCCAACCAAAGTCTATACATTCCCACCCAACCAATGTCTATACATCCCCCCCAAAGTCTATACATTCCCACCCAACCAAAGTCTATACATTCCCCCCAAAGTCTATACATTCCTCACCAAGGTCTATACATTCCTCCAAAGTCTGTACATCCTCCCAAAGTCTATACATTGGCTTCCCCAAAATCTATACGTTCCTATCTTTGCCTACGTTACAAAGTCTATACATTCATCCTCAGAGTCTATACATTGGCTTCACAAAGTCTATACATCCTCTCAAAGTCTGTACATTGGCTTCCTTAAAGTCTATACGTTCCTATCTTTACCTACGTTACAAAGTTCAAAGTCTGTACATTCGATCTTCAGCAAGTCTGTACATTCAAAGTAAAGATGTCTCAAATGAATAATCAGAAAATGTTAGAAAAATACAAAAAAAATGAGAAAATTTTAGAAAAAAAAAGCGCTTATAAAAAATTTAATAAAAAATAAAATCACAAAAAAGGTTATAAGAAAATACAAAAAAAATCCAAAAAAGAGTTATTAAAAAATACACAAAAATTCAAAAATTTATTTCTAATACATAAAAATAAATACTTTTATATAAGGAGAAATCAATAAAAAGATATATACTAATACATATATTAATATTACTTATCCTTAATCTAATCTTTACTATCACTAATCTATCTCTATCATTCTTAATCACCCCTCACCGTCACCTCTCTCTTTCTTTTCCAGCCACCCAACATAAAGCATCTCCCTCTCTCATGTCTCTAGCTTTCGTTTGTTTGTTTTTATTATTCTATCGACAGAGAGCATGAGCATCTGGACACCTCTCTTCTCATCTCCTTGTCTCCCACAACCCCACGTGAACGTACCCCCACACCCACACTGTACACATCCCTCTCACACACATACACACTACTGTTATCACCCTCACTCACACGGCACACACACACCACCTCCCTCCCATCTTCTTGCGGGCATGCCCCTCTCTCCTCCAGGAGGCCATCTCTCTTCACGCAGCCACCTCACCGTCTCAACCAACCCACCCCTTCTCACTGCCACCTCCCTCGCATGCAACTCCCCACGTCGACCACCTCCTGCATCGGTCGCTCGCGAGAACCCCCCCTCCTCACGTATTCTCCCTCTGTTCTCTCCCTCCCTTAATCTCTTTCTAACAAAAAAAAGAAGCTCAAAAGGTAGTTCGCAAGGGGGGGGGCCTCGTCGCCCGTGCCCCCCACTTTGAATTCGGAGGCCGCAACGGGCCTCTGCCCCGCTCGCCACCGCCGCCCGCAGCCCCCCCGACGCCGCTCGCTACTGCCCCTCTCACCTCCGGCCGCCTCCGGCCCTCCCGCTTTCGACGCCGCTCCGGCCACTGCTTCCGAGCCCACGCCGCCGACGCCGCCATCCCCACTGCGTCGCCCCCACGAGCTCGCCGCCGCCTGCGTCCCCCCTCCGGATACACAACGCCCCCCGCGACGACGCCGCGGTCGGACCTCCGCGCCGTCCTCCACCGCCGCAGCTCGCCACCGCCTCCACCGTCGCCATCGTCCTCTCTCTCCCGCCTCCTCTCTCTCCCTCTCTCCCCTTCTCTTCATCTCTCTCTCCCCCTCTCTCCGGCATTTCTCTCTTTCTCCCCCCCTCTCTCTGGTGTCTCTCTCTCTCTCTTCCCCCTCCATCGAACCCTCTCTCTCACTTTCTTTTCTTTTTTTTATTTATTTCCCTTTCTCTCTCTCTCCCCCTCTCATCTCTCTGCTTCTCACCACCCTCCTCTCACTCTCTCTCCCCCTCTCTCTCTCTCGATCTCCCTCTCTCACTTTTTTTTCTCTCTTTTTTTATTCCCTCTCACCACCGTCTCTCTCTCCCTCTCTCTGTTTCTCACCACCCTCCTCTCACACTCTCTCTCCCCCCCTCTCACTCTCTCGATCTCCCTCTCTCACTTTTTTTCTCTTTTTTTATTCCCTCTCACCACCGTCTCTCTCTCCATCTCTCTGCTTCTCACCACCCCTCTATCCTCTTTCTCTCACTCTCTTCCTCTCCCTCCCTCTCTCGATCTCTCCCTCACTTTCTCTTTCTTTTTATTTTTTTATTGTCCTTTTCTCCCTTCTCTCTTATCCTCTCACGTTCTCTCTCCCCTCACCCCCTCTCTCTTACCCTCTCATATATATATATATATATATCTTCTATATATATCTTTTAGGTACATATATATCGTATATATATAAAAACTACAAGAAAAATCTAAAAAAAAGAGCTCTCTCTCTCTCTCTTGATTTTTATCTCGCCCTCTAATCCCCCTCTATCTTTCCACATATCATTAGTATTTTTTATTATTATCTATTTACTTACATCTTTAACCATCTTCTCCCACCTTTTATATATATTTGCATATCTTTTCTCACCTTGTACATATATACGTGTGTTTGTGTTCTCCATCTGAGCAGTCTCTGAAGTCCGTTTTGGAAAACTCCTTGGTCGTGCTGTGCTCATGCTGTTGAAGCCTTTGTCAAAGCTCGTCGTCGGTCTTCCCCAATAAGTTTTCCCCCCTTTGTATTTTTAATTAGTCACTTAATTACATCACACGAATCATTTAGCATCCATGCCACGCCTTTCTCCCTGAGAGGGCATAGTTTTTGAGCGTCTTCGTGTCTGTGCATTCCATCATATCATTCCCCCATCCTTCAATTCTAAAAGGGGTTTTAAATACTACCAACCAGGTTAGTACTCGTTTATGTTATTTTTTTAATGTCAATTTCTAAAGAATTGGTGCTACACCTCCGTCGTTCTTATTTGGTCGTTCCTCTTCGTTTGTTTTCCGTGCAGGGTTAACCAGTCCGGGAGCCCGCATCTTCAGTCGGCCGAAAGAGTAGGAGGAGCAACTCACGTACCCTCAGTTCGGGGCTATAAATGCGGCCATCTCTCCTATTTTGAGGTACCCAACTATCGTCTCCCTCATCTATTCTGGTTGTTTCCTCATCATTGTTATTTGTTGTTGAATTGCCATCTCCATCATCCTTTACGTGTGGTTTTAAAATAAGTCTATCTCTTCTCCCTTGTTATCATCGTAAATCGTTAAACCTCCACCTCCGTTCTTCTTTGTTTCATCTAAAATAAGTTTCTTACTCTGTCTATATTCTCCTAGTAGTTTTCCTCTATATTATACTATCTTATTCTACCGTTTATCCCTCGATTTCTCTCTTTACCTTCTCATCTTTCTCTTAAAAAAGACATAAAAGCATAAAAAATAATAAAAGTAACAAAACCCCCAAAAAATATAATAACAAAAGATAAAACACAAAAAAAAGAATAATAAAATCAGGGTAACCAAAGCAAGGCCCACTTCGTCGGTCGATCGATCGAAGAGGAAGAGAGGACCCGCACTGCTCCCGCTTCGGCGGCGAACGTGATCAGGACATTTCCTGTGGGGCTCTCAGCCCCTGGCGATCACACTTCCCTTCCTCTTCTCTTGTTATTTACTTTCTGTTTAAACCCCGTTGACGGAACCAGTTCCTCGCGGTGGTCTCATCTAACTGGTGCGGTGGGTTATCTCCCGCGACCATTTTATTTCATTAATTTAATTTCCGCATTCTAACATCCTAACCGTTAACTGTTTAACTCTAACTCTCCCCTGTCATCGCTTCAAAACCCCGCGGAGAGTGACATCTCGCGGTGATTTATTTAATCCCCTTTTTATTTATTCTAACCCCGATCAAGGAATTCGTTCCTCGCGGTGGTTTAACTTCCTGTACATTCATTCCAACCCCGATCAAGGAATTCGTTCCTCGCGGTGGTTTAATTTCCTGCACTTTCAATTCCAACCCCGATCAAGGAACTCGTTCCTCGCGGTGGTTAATTTTATGCACTTTCAATTCCAACCCCGATCAAGGAACTCGTTCCTCGCGGTGGTTTAATTTTCTGCATTCTTTTAATCTGACCCCGATCTAGGAACTCGTTCCTCGCGGTGGTCTTATCTAACTGGTGCGGTGGGTCATCTCCCGCGACCATCTTCATTCCAGTAATTCAATTTCTGCACGCTAACCTCCTAACCCCTAACCATTTAATTTTCGCGTCCCCCTATCATCACTTTAAAACCCTGCGGAGAGTAACATCTCGCGGTGATTTATTTGATCCCTTATTCTTTTCTTGTTATATATATATAATTATTATAATAAAAACCCCGCGGAGGATAATACCTCGCGGTGGTCTTTTGTAAATAGTTATACTTATTACTTATATCGCTGCGAAAATCCCGTGAAGGCCAATGTCTCGCGGTGGTATGTACATATAATATTTATTATTTATGCTGCAGTAAAATCCCGTAAGGCCAATGTCTTGCGGTGGTCTTAATATATATATATATATATATTCATTAGTGATTGATATTATTGCATTGCTGTTAGAACCCCACAAAGACCAATGTCCTGTGGTGGTACGTCTTTGTTTGCATTGTCCTTATAATTGTCTGGAGAACGATATACCGTGGCAACTTCTGAGTCTTCGTGCCTCCCCACTTCTGTTACATAGATTCTCGGATTTCTCAGTATATGAAAAATTGCTCGTGGAACGGTAAGTCACGCTTACCGGGAAGAGGTCAGTTTGCACGAGAGGGTCTTCCGACCCTTATCTCCGCCACGTACCGGAGTTCGTTTCGCATCCCTCTTTCCTTTCTCTCATTTATTTTCTTTCTCTTCTTGAGTTGATCTCGTCATTTCCATCTCCTAAGACAGACGAGGGTAGATGACGACTCCCGCCGCCTATATCTCTCTGGCGATCACCCTTTCATCATTGTCATTGTTTATTATTATTGTTTATTATTTTTCCTTCCCTCGAGGGTGGACGACGCCTTCTTGCCGTCTACAGATAGGTGCGTTATAGTATTGTGACGGTTTATCGAGGGGCCGCTATAGTGGTGTAACGCTCCTGCTAGGGTGCGTCAGAGACAATAGAACAAATAAAAGTATAACAGGATGTAACGGTCTATCGTAAGGCCGTTACATGCATGTGACGGTTTCACGTTAGTGCGTCAGAGAACCTGCTGGTAGTAAACTAAAGTGAAGGTTTATAAAAACATAACATGCCTGGAAATGAACATATTACCACTGTCCTAGTCATGATAACGATACAGAGGCCAACTATATGCAAGGGTTTAGTGAATAGACAAGATAATACATTTTTATTTCCATTTAGGGCTAAGAGATGAATGAATGTATAAAACTATGAAATCATGAAATTCTTAATCTACAATGCATGAAATCAAGCACAATCAGATGATTTTTATCTCTAACAAGTTGTTTTTACCAATCATGAGATAACCTACCTCTTCTAGAACTTTAAAACTTCGAATTTGATGCTAGGTGCTACCCTTAGTCCCTTGTACTTCTTGTGATAACTCAGCAACTTCAATCTGCTCTATTTCCTCAGCCTCATGACCTAAGGATGTGAAATTTTGAGGGTAAGAAAATGAAACTATTGGCAACAAAAAGTTCTAAAGGATTGAGTTCTCATTACCTCGTTTAGACGTCCTAATGTCCTGATCTTCAGGGGACTTGCGTTCAGATTCCTGGGTTGCTAAGGTTGAATCAGCAACTTTGGAAGCTTCTATCTCCTTGGTTGCTTGATCTCCTAGCACGAAATTTGGAGAACCATTAGTCTAAAGTATACTAAACAAAAGCTTCTAAAGAACTTATCCGAATTTATGACTCCTTACCTTGATTCTTCACGAGCCAAAAGTAAGGGTCGCTCAGTTCAGAACTAGGTCCTATTTATAGGGTTTTGACTAGGGTTTGAAGATTAGATCGATTCTAGAGTCCTTAATTTACCAGAACCTAATCCCTAAGAGTCCTTAGTAATGTTATAAGCTTCCCTAAGTCGATCTCTTATAGATAGGATTTCAAAGTTCCAATCTTTTTACAATTTCCTCAGCTTACGGAATCTGCAAGATGTAACGGTCGTGTCTAGGTGCGTTACAGGGCTGTGGCGGTCGCCCGATAGACCGTTACATGTGACGTATATAGAGTTTCAATTTGATAAAACTCTTTTATTTATTTATCCATATAATTATCTTATATAATTAGTATTTATCCTTAAAATACGTGAATAAACCAATTACCCTTCTAGAATATGGGCCAAACTTAATGGGCTTAGTCCATTAACCTTTTGGATAATAATTAGATAGGCTAGGTTAACTAATTAGCCTAATTGAGCCTTATAATGACTTATTAATCTAATAATCCTTCATTAATTTATTTAGCCCTTTATAATTTCTAGAAAACTATTTTATACTTCAAAAATTATATATATAAATTCTGGAGTACTATACATCTATTCATACACGCGTTTGGTGTCAGGACACCCATACTGTTCGCACGCCAATTTTAAATTTATGGGCCCATTTGAGGTCGCGTCTCATTTAAGGGGCGCGTTTCTGGACACGTCTCAGGACCAGGACGCGTTCACAAAAATATAAAAAAAAATAAAAAATAAGAAAAATCACTCAAATAGTTCAATAATAGGAGCCACTTTAGAACATTATAGTGTGATATGAGATTTACTCAATGTGATGTCAAAAATAGCATGTCTTCACTCTTCAGCAGGCGGATGTACTATCACCCCCAAAATATGAAAGGTGGCTTCCAAACTTCCAAAGGGGAGTAATAATACTCTCCTCTTCAAGAGACGGACATGTGCTCACCCCCAAAATATAAAGGGTGGCTTCCAAGCTTCCAACAGGGAGAAATAATCATCTCCACTTCAAGAGATGGACGTACGCTCGCCCCCAAAATACGAAAGGTGACTATCTAGCTTCCAAGAGGTGAGCAATAACCTTCTCCTCTTCATGAGATAGACATATGCACCCCTCCAAAATGCTACTGGTGGCTTTTTACTTCCAAGAGACGAGACATCACCTCCTCTTAAGGAGAGATTGACTCCCCTCCAAAACGGTGTCGGCCGTCTCATGGTCACGAATATGATAGTGGTCCACCGAGTACTACACATCTAGGATGGCGCCCGAGCATTCCTCCTTTTCAGGAGGAGAGCCCGATGTGTCGCTCAAAAATTAGGGATGGTCGCCCCATGGCCTATCTTATTTTGTCTTCTCGTCGAAAAGTCAATGGCAGGCCACGGGCCACTCCCACTCCCTTGGTCGACCTAAGCTCAACCTAGACGAGGACTCAACCGCCACCACCAGCGCACCCAGTGGGAAATCCAAGTGCCGCTCCGACACCTACCGCGTCCTATTTCTTCAGGCGCGAAACGACATCAGAATGATGAGAGTGACGTCACCCTACACGTGTAGGGGGGCTACCTTGTGTACCAAGCTAGGGAGGTAGCGAGTGACGAGGTTTCCTAAGTCAGAGGAATAAGAAGGTTCACAAAGGCCTTGCCAAAATTCCTGCCTCATCGGGCCTCGTACGATTCCTCTTGAGCGTCGAGCACACTCGACACTCGTGAGTGGGGGGCTAGTGAGGAGGGTAAAATTCGCCAGGCCCAGTGCGACCTGATATCGCCAAGCCCATTCTGGCCCAAATCAGCCGAGCCTATGATAGACCAACCCACCGGCCTTTGGCCCATTCAATACAGCCCAACTGAGGCCCTAGGAAACTTCGCCAGCCCACAGGCAAAATTACTGCGCGGATAGGATACAGACGCCGCAGAAGATGCCAACGGACCAACGTTGCCACAGTCATCACAGGGCTTTTTCTGGCGTAGACCAAATCACACCCACACCGCCGAGATCCCCGCCATGAAGCCTCCCTTTTGGGAATGGGCAAGCGCGCAACGAGCAACCCCCACAATCAAGGAGATGTTACTCCGTGATCTACATCATTTCCCAGCTAAGGAACGATCAGCACCACCGAGGGTTATATAAATAGGTCCCTACAGGACCCAGAAGAGGGGGGATAACAACACCAACAGAGGCACCCCTATGGGCATATTCTCACATAGACACACAGAGAGAGAAAGAGGCATGTTCGTGCTAGTTGAGCTCTATGCCAAGGAGGAACGAGAAGTTTCTCACATAGTAGTGGAAGGAATCTCCATTCGAGAAGTAGAGTCAGGAATGTCCCTTTGTGGTTCTTCACCCCCTGCTTCTCCGAGCACTCTCCAAGCCTTCCGAGCACTCTCCGAGCATTCATTACTCCACTCAGACTCTTCCTTCTCTCTTTCTGGCTCTTCTCCTCCTCCAGCTCTCTTTCTCCTTGCTTATAAACGTCTCTGACTTAAACATCGGAGGGTTGTCACTTGGAATCACACCCAAGGCACCTTCTTACGCCATCCTCTAGTGCTTGCAGGTTTCCACGGGTGGGTGGCTACTCTTCCCCAAGAAACAAATATAAAAATATGGTACGAGACAAAGGAGAACACTTTTTAGCCTCTACAAAAAAATCATATATTTATTATATTTATATTTATATTTACACACATATATCACTAATTATGTTGATATTATACAAAAAAGCAAAAAATATTTTTTAATTCTAATTAATTTTTTACACAAAAAAATAATATAAAAGAATTTTTCTGAGGAGGGGAACGCTCGACAGGCCCAGTACGGCCCAATGTAACCAGACCCAGTACGGCCCAACATCACCAGGCCTAGTACACCCCCCATTTAGCCCGGTGCGGGCAAGCTAAGATGGGCCGAGCCTTGACCGATGTGCAACGGCCCGACTAGGGCCCAACAAAGCTCTACCGATCGATCAGAGAAATAATCGTGTGCGGTATGAGCGCTGTAACGTTCGCCCAACGGGGCAGACGCCGCCACCGTCACGGGGCACTCTCGATCCAGAAGGGATTAGGTCATGCCTCCAAGAAGTCCCTCTTTCGAATAGGCAGGTGCATAATGGGCAACTCTCCCCACGATCAAGGAGGTGTTACACCACGACCCACGCCCTTTCCCTGTTGAGAAATGGGCAGCCATCGCCAGGACAACCCATATAAATAGTTCCCTCATTGAACCTAAGAGGGGGACAGAAACACAACATACGGAGACAGAGACACACATAGAGAGAAGAGATATTCGCCCATTGTTCTAAGCACTCCCTAGGCTCTCCGAGCACTCCAAGAGCTTTCATTCATAAACACAGACTTGCCCACTCCACTCTTAAGCTCTCATACCTCTCACCCTCTTATAGTTTTCTCTAAAGGACGTCTCTGACTTAAGAATCAGAGGGTTGTCCCCTAGGGTCACGCTCAGGCACCTTTTGACACCCTTTTTTTAATGTTCACAGGCTTTCACTGTAACACCCCTAATTTTTCTAAGAATTATTCAGGAATTTTCTAGGAATTATTTAGGATATTTTGTGAATTAAAAAAATTAATTCTCATTTAAAAAGGGGCTACTGGGTTATTAAATGATTTTTGAGTTAAATAAATTAATATGACAGCCCAATTAATGACCAAGCACAATGGCCCACTTAAATTAGGCCCACAAACCAATTTCCAAGGCCTTTAGGCCCAAGCCCACTTCTAGAGACGTAATTAGGGTAATTTACGAAATTAAATTGGATAAAAAAGCTAATAAAAAAGATAAATGGGAGATAATTAAAAAAATCTAAAATCTTTGGATTTTGACGCGAGAACGCGGTCTATCGCACGACCGCCTTCTCACAATAGTGGTCGTGAGATGACTGCTACTATGTTCCGTGAACGGAGGTGTTAGAAGTGTTGAAAAATTAGATTTTTCCCATCCCAATTTCTATGATTCGAAGCTACCTGGTATGGAAATGTAATGTCCCGGGTTCTACAGATCCTTCTTCTCGGGTCCCGGATCTGCGTTTCCAGTGAATCTGACTCTGTTGTGTCCGAAATGATGTTTCAGACATCTTTCGTGTTCGGATCGGTGCGATCCGGAGCTATTTCGGAGGCCTGGAGCGCGTCCGCGGCTTTTCCGCGTGAGTTTTCTGATTCCCGGTGTGTGTTTCAGTAATTCCTTCGAAACCTCGTTACAGGTGAACCGGGTCGTTCACCTGGCCACGGGTGGTACCATCACGATCGGTGCGTTCCGAGGATCGCGAGGGTGAGATTTTCTATTTTTTGATATTTTCCAGATTTTCCAGATTTTCCCATAGAAAGCCCTTCCTTTTTCTCTCTCCCCATCTCTCATTTCTATCTTCTCTCCCTCTCTCTTCTCACGCTCTCTCCTCTCTACCTCTCTCTCCGACTGTCGACGGGGTGGAGTGCGGGCGAGGCGGGGACGGCGCGGGCGAGGCACGGGTGAGGATGGATGAGGATCGAGGTGGTGGAGGAGCGGTGAAGCTCGGCCATGGGTTCGCGGAACGGCGAGGCTTCAACGGCGTTTTCTCCGCGGATCGGCGAGCTCGGGGCACGAAATCTTCGGTGGAGGTAGGGAGATGGACCCCCAACTTATGCTCTTTCTTTTCCGCGAGTTTCGTAGGCCGTGGTGAGCCGAGCGGGCTAATCGAGGTGATTTGGGGAAAACTCCATGTTTTAGGGCTTGTGGGCCGATCTTCCATTTCATTGCATTTTTGGCCGATCCGAGGCCGTAGATGCAAGCTAGGGGCTATTTGGAGGATTCCCCCTTATTTTCCCCCTCTCCCGTGGAGGTATGGGGACATGGGACATTTTTCGGGTCATTTCCCGCCATTTCGCGCTCGGACGGGTGTGACGGTCCTTCCAGAGACCGTCACAGGCTGTGACGCCCCAGGGTGGGTGCGTCACAGGGCCCGTTTAGCCAACTGGTGGTCTGTGGGTGTGACGGTCCCATGATAGACCGCCACGGCGCTCTGACGCGCCTGGGTTGGACCGTTAGGGATGATCTGACCGTTCGCTTTCGTTCGTTGGTTTTGACCATTCGAGGTCAAGGCCTGTGACGCACCAAGGCTGGCGCGTCACAGCCTTGTAACGCCCCTGTGTGGGTGCGTCAGAGCGGATGTGTACCCACCTTGTAACGCACCAGAGTTGGTCCGTTACAGCCTGTGACGCACCGAGCGGGACGCGTCACGGTTGGTTTCATCTTGTCTTGTGACGCATCAGGGCTGGCGCGTTACAGACTGTAACGCACCAGGGCTGACGCGTCAGAGACTGTGACCCACCAGGGTAGGCGCGTCACACTCAACTTTGCACCGAGACTCTGATGACCCTTTGTTGGTGCGTCAGAGTGGTTGTGACGGTCGAGGCTTACACCGTTACAGATTGTGACGGCCCAAGCTTAGACCGTTAGGCTCTGTGTGGTACCGAGATGAGTTTTCGTGTTCTCCGCGATCGTTTCACGTTGTGTCGGTCCCTAGTCGACCCGGTCGTGACCCAGTGGTCGACTTGCGGTCTTGTGAGTGCCCCAGAGACCCGTGGGACTCTGTGTCCGTGTTTTGAGGGTGTCGGGAGGATCGTGATATCTCGTTTAGCGTGCCCGTCGGTTTGAGAGTCCGGATGACTTCTCGCGTGTCGGGTTTTCGTGTTACGCTAGACCGAGTCACCGTGTATCAGTGTGGGTGTGGTGGGGTCTCCCCCGCATGCCGTGTGTTTTCCTGGAAGATGATTCCCGAGTGGGCCATGTGTTTGGTCTTGGACTGTGAGTCCAGTTATCGGCATGGCAGCTTGTGCGTTGCCCTGGGAATCATGCTTCTGTGCTTTCCGCGTGGGCCGTGTGTGTGGCCTTAGTCTCTCGAGTTCCCTTTTGAGGGGATGATCTTGGCGGCTCGTGAGCTACCTCGGTACTCATGCTACCGTGGTTTTAGACCTAGAGATTAGACTAGATTGACGGCCTGATGCTGTTGCGTACGATGTTCTTGACCCCGAGTCTTGTGACTCAAGGACCGTTGGGTGTAGTGCGCCTAGAGGACTGTCCAGAGTCTAGTGGCTTAGCGTCACTTGGGTTTTCTCGACTCTCGCTCAGGGTGTGTGCGTGGCCGTGGACTGCGAGTCCCTTTTCTTCTCCGACTGTGGTCACCGTGTGACGGTGCTGGTATGTGGGATGGTCCCCGTACGTCGTCGGGTTCAGACGTTATTTTCCGTTGGCTTGAGAGTCTACTCCGTAGTGACCCTCCTCTAGTCGTAACCTGCTTACACGCATGTGGTCCCACCAGGGAGTGGTGGAGAGGCTACCCTTAGAGACGGTTTGTGGACCGATTTTCGTCGGGCCCCACGTCTTGCAGCCAGAGTCCGGCTAAAGGGAAAACCGATCAGAGGGCCAGACCAGGGACGAGTGGTCTGTGTGTGCACACGTGGTTGAGGGCGGTTGGACCCACGCTGACGAGCGTGACCCTAGCTAGTCACTCGTTTATGGCTACTTGTGCGGTGTTCGTGCCTTTGGTAGGAGCTACCACGTCAGGCAGTTCACCTGCGGTGCGGTGTAAGACGTCAGGGGACGCTACCGACTGTGCTTCTAGTGGGAGGTACTCCTGTCGAGTCGGGAGTGGCAGACTGTCAGTCTCTGTGACTTTGACCTTTGGGTTTTGGTCGTGTCGACTGTTGAGTTTCGGTTGTCTCACCGTGGCGCGTGTGTCGGTTCTCGTGCCGCGAGACTAGTGCTAGTAGCTTTACCGAGGTTGCATCTTGCTGTGCGGTACTCGTGACCAGGTGGTCGGGGTTGCACCTTGGACAGCGTGTCCAGGTTGGCCATGTTCTGGGAGACAAGCCTCTACGGCGTGAGTGCCGTGGGTTTTTACTTCGGTACGCGATACTAGTGTAGTTCGGTAGCCCTCGACCGTGAGTCCGGGGTGTGTTTCTGGTACAGTAGGAGTAGCTGTACTGCTGAGTTTTGACCGGCCACCGGTTCGTTGTTCCTGCTGTAATTGTAGCTCTCCTTTCCGCTACCGCTGTTGTGTCCGGTTGGGGTTCCGCGGGATCCATGCTGAGTCTCTGTTTTGGAGACTCATTCCCTACTTTTCAGGTGTGGCGGTTCTTCTTCCTCGAGGTTCGAGGACGCGGTGCGGAGGTTCTTAGTTGCCAACTCGCCAAGCCGAGTGTTCACTCGGCATGTGGTATGTTTTTACTGCTTTAGAATGTACTTTCTGTTGGACTGGATTCTGTTGTAGCTGTAGTTGTTTATTTATTTCTGTTAATTATTGCCCTGCTTTATTTCCTATTTCTTTGTGCCTCCACACTCCTTTTTGCCCTTCCGAGCCCTCCCGGCTCGTGGGCGACGGTTTGAGTCTCGGGTTATCGGGTCTTTCCCGGTAATCAGATTCTCGGGTCGTTATAGCTGGTATCAGAGCAGAGGTTGTGGACGTACATAGGAATTTGAAATATTGCAGTGATCAGAGTGCGTGAGGTTCAGTACAGTCGGCAGCTGGCTTAGGGTTTTGTGCTTATTTTCCGCCTAGTTTCTCGGTTGAGAGCTTGAGTGCGCTGCGTGGCACTGTGAAGGTGGTTGCTGTCCGCGGCTTTCATGCCAACATGGGGTCTAAGGATCGAGGTCGAGAGTCTTCTCCCTCATCAGTGGTGGCCCTGGTTGTGCTGCGTTGGGCAGAGGTTGCTGGCATGCGTGAGCTCGCAGTGCTGCGTTCGAGGAACCTGCATCATGGTCAGGTGGCTGGAGAGGATTGTCCGTGGTTAAGTGGCCGTGAGCGTGCTTCGAGGGAGCTACTGTCGGTTCTAGCCACTCCAGCTTGAGGTTTGTCCAGCTCCTGAGGTGTTTTGATCGAGAAGTGTGCTCGGGTGAGCGGAATATCTTCTCGGTGAGCTGCTGTTTCGTCGAGCCTGATGTTCTTATCATGCTCTGTGGCGTCAGAAATGACGTATCGGTCCCGATTGTCCTGCGAATTTTGAGGTAGGATTTGGCAGAGATGTCCCGGTAAGTCTTTGCTCCTGCGCTTCTGTCAGTGGATGGGTTGTGCTCGCACTGGAGTTGGCTTGAGATGTGAAGGCTCCACGATGAGTTCGGGACTCGAGGATGAGCGTCGACGGTTGTCGTTATGGCTCGTGTTGCGGCTCTTGGTGTGGTGTGTTATAGTTCGAGGAATTGCAGCGGTGGTGCATCGAGAGATGCTGTGATCGTGGTCCGACGTGACACTCGCCGAGTGTGTCGGAGGCGCTGACCTGATGGGTGCGATGGTTTTCCTTGGTGCTAGATGGTGATGTTCCCATCGTGCATGAGGTTCGAGATCAGGTCCAGCGTGGAGTTCTTCCGTTGGTCGGATGGGCGTTTGGTTTCTCCTTTAGTTGAAGAGACTATATTTGGCTAAGGTTCGTCGTCTTGCATTGCGTGTTCGGATTGGTTGGCCTTGTGTGCCATGAGGTCCGTGCGAGACGTGCTCCTTGTCTTGGCCAAGTGGTTGCCTGTGAGAAGTTGTGCCCATTCCCTTGTCGTGTAAGGGTGCTGGCGCTTTTCCGAAAGGACGAGTGCTGGTTGGGCGTGGTTTCCGAGAATTTGTGGCTGTGTACGCGTGGATCAGAGTGCGCAGCGGAAGCCTGGTGGGCTTGTGACTCACTAGTTCAGGATCGTAGCGTTGGTTGCTACGAGCGGATTCGTGAGGTTACGTTGAGCATTGGAGAATTGGTTCCTCTGTGTGAAACGTGTTGTTGCCGTGCCGTTGCCCGAGATATCGTGATTCTTGGCATTGGTAGGATGGAGTGTTGGGGAATGTGCTGGCTAGTGTGCCGCATGAGTACCATGTTCCTGTGATGGAAGCGTGTCAGGCGTCGGTGTTGGACCTGGATGGGGTTGTTGAGGATGTCGCCTGACGGAGGTCGAGGACGTGTTGGTCAGAGTCGGTGGCTTGGTGCCCGACTTGTGTTCCCAGTCGTGTCCTCAGATGAGATCATTTTTGGAGAAGTGATCTCTGGCAGGCTATGGGTTCTTGTTGGTGGCTGCGAGTGACTGGTAAGGCTAGTCTTATAGCTGACCACGGTGAGATGTATGTTGCTTGGGGACCCGTGAGTATTGTTCAGGTGGTGTCCCGTGGCTCTACGGTAAGGGCGTAATCAGAATTGGCCGATGTCCACTTGGATTAGTCGAGAAATTGATGAGACCAGACGGAAGAGTGACGCCTGTGGGCGGAGGCCTTTTTGTGAGATTGGCGTCGGGGGGTGGTCCTTGATGGGACGTTGGTGTCGCAATGGTTATCCCTGGTTTGGTGATCAGTATGGGATGGTTCCCTTGTAAGTCTGAGTCGAGTGAGGTGATGACTAGAGACACCAGGATCTTGTCGTTTGGCTTCGTCGTGCTCCCCTGAGAGGGTCGAGTTGGTGCGATGATCGAGCTCGGATGCGGAGTCCGAGAGGAGTGCAGCTCGAGATGTGGCATCGTCTGTGTGTAAGTCAGCAGATGGCCTGCTGTGAGCTGGATCGTGCCTGTTGGGCCGATGGAGGTTTTCTGTTGATGTGTATCTGGTGACTAGTGGATGGTCTTTCACAGACAGAAGATGCTGCTTGTTGGGGCTCGAGCGTGGCGAGAGCCGTGTGCTAGCGAGACCTTCGGTGGTCGTTTCTGAGATGTGCCTTTCTGAACGGGATCTGGGCTTTGTCGAAGTTTGTCCTCCGACAGAGTTGGCACAATGTTGTGTCTGGCTTCCAGCTTGCCAGGTGTGAGGTGATCCTTGGCGCTGAGCCGATGTTCTGGTTGTGGTCTGTCGAGATGGCTGCGTGAGTTGGTGGGAGCTCGATTTTGGCTGTTCCTTTGTGTCGGGCGGGAGACCAGTCGGTGGGTTTGCGAAACTGGCGTCTGGGTCGTCTGCCAACCATGGGTTGCATCGGTAGCTGTTTCTCGTGCGAGGGTTGTGTCTCCTCGGTGAGTGAGATTGTAGCTGCGGTGCCGTGATTAGTTTTCGTGGTGTCTGAGGTGACATTGGACTGTGTCCTCTGGTATATGCCTGCTATGTTGGCCGGTGTGCTCGGCGCGTGGAGCAAGGTGTTGTTTGTGTTTAAGTCTGGCT
Source organism: Amorphophallus konjac (assembly GCA_022559845.1). Classification (NCBI taxonomy): domain Eukaryota; kingdom Viridiplantae; phylum Streptophyta; class Magnoliopsida; order Alismatales; family Araceae; genus Amorphophallus; species Amorphophallus konjac. The sequence continues at coordinate 143,004 of JAHNEJ010000167.1, forward strand.
GTGTCCCTCAGGATCTGTGTTTTCGTGAGCATCAAGGTTTTCTGTGCTGGGCCTCTGACAGCGTTGTCAGTTGGTTCAGTGTTCTTCCCCTGTGACTTCGTGCTAGGTCCTGAATTTTGAGGATGAAATTCCTTTAAGGGGGGAGGGCTGTAATGCCCCGGGTTCTGCGGATCCCTCTTCTCAGGTCTCGGATCTGTGTTTTCGGTGAATCTGGCTCCGTTGTGTCCGAAATGATGTTTCGAACATCTTTCGTGTTCGGATCGACGCGATCCGGAGCTGTTTCGGAGGCCCGGAGCGCGTCCGCGACTTTTCTGCATGTGTTTTTCGATTCCCAGTGTGTGTTTCGGTAATTCTTTCGGAACCTCGTTACTGGTGAACCGGGTCGTTCACATGGGCACGAGTGGTACCATAACGATCGGTGCGTTCCTAGGATCGCGAGGGTGTGATTTTCTATTTTTCGGTATTTTCCATATTTTTCAAATTTTTCTATATAAACCCCCTCCTTTTTCTCTCTCCCCATCTCTCATTTCTCTCTTCTCTCCCTCTCTCTTCTCACGCTCTCTCCTCTCTCCCTCTCTCTCCGACGGCTGACGGGGTGGAGTGCGAGCGAGGCGGGGACGGCGTGGGTGAGGCACGGGCGAGGATGGATGAGGATCGAGGTGGTGGAGGCGCGGTGAAGCTCGGCCGTGGGTTCGTGGAACGGCGAGGCTTCAACGGCGTTTTCTCTGCGGATCGGCGAGCTCGGGGAGCGAAATCTTCGGTGGAGGTACGGAGATGGACCACCAGCTCGTGCTCTTTCTTTTCCGCGAGTTTCGTAGGCCGTGGTGAGCCGAGCGGGCTAATCGGGGCGATTTGGGGAAAACTCCATGTTTTAGGGCTTGTGGGCCGATCTCCCGTTTCATTGCATTTTTGGCCGATCCGAGGCCTTAGATGCATGTTAGGGGCTATTTGGGGGCTTCCCCCTTATTTTCCCCCTCTCCCATGGAGGTATGGGGACGTGGGATATTTTTCAGGTCGTTTCCCGCCGTTTCGCGCTCGGTCGGGTGTGACGGTCCTTCCAGAGACCGTCACAGGCTGTGACGCCCCAAGGTGGGTGCGTCATAGGGCCCGTTTAGCCAACTAGTGGTCTGTGGGTGTAACGGTCCCACGATAGACCGTCACGTTGCTGTGACGCGCCTGGGTTGCACCGTCAGGGACGATCTGACCGTTGGCTTTCGTTCGTTGGTTTTGACCGTTCGGGGTCAAGGCCTGTGACGCACCAAGGCTGGCGCGTCACAGCCTTGTAACGCCCCTGTGTGGGTGCGTCAGAGCGGACGCGTACCCACCTTGTAACGCACCAGAGTTGGTCAATTACAGCCTGTGACACACCGAGCGGGACGCGTCACGGTTGGTTTCATCTTGTCTTGTGACGCATCAGGGCTGGCGCGTTACATACTGTAACGCACCAGGACTGGCGCGTCAGAGACTGTGACGCACAAGGGTAGGCGCGTCACACTCAACTTTGCACCGAGACTCTGATGGCCCTTTGTTGGCGCGTCAGAGTGGTTGTGACGGTCGAGGCTTGGACCGTTACAGATTGTGACGGCCCAAGCTTAGACCGTCAGGCTCTGTGTGGTGCCGAGATGAGTTTTCGTGTTCTCCGCGATCGTTTCGCGTTGTGTCGGTCCCTAGTCGACCCGGTCGTGACCCAGTGGTCGACTTACGGTCTTGTTAGTGCCCCAGAGACCCGTGGGACTCTGTGTCCGTGTTTTGAGGGTGTCGGGAGGAACGTGCTACCTCGTTTAGCGTGCCCGTGGATTTGAGAGTTCGGATGACTTCTCGCGTGTCGGGCTTTCGTGTTACGCTAGACCGAGTCACCGTGCATCGGTGTGGGTGCGGTGGGGTCTCCCCCGCATGCCGTGTGTTTTCTTGGAAGATGATTCCCGAGTGGGCCATGTGTTTGGCCTTGGACTGTGAGTCCAGTTATCGGCATGGCAGCTTGTGCGTTGCCTGGGGAATCATGCTTCGGTGCTTTCTGCGTGGGCCGTGTGTGTGGCCTTAGTCCCTCGAGTTCCCTTTTGAGGGGATGGTCTTGGCGGCTCGTGAGCTGTCTGCGTACTCGTGCTACCGTGGTTTTAGACCTAGAGATTAGACTAGATTGACGGCCTGGTGCTGTTGCGTACGACGGTCTTGACCCCAAGTCTTGTGACTCAAGGGCCGCTGGGTGTAGTGCGTCTAGAGGACTGTCCAGAGTCCAGTGGCTTAGCATCACTTGGGTTTTCTCGACTCTCGCGCAGGGTGTGTGCGTGGCCATGGACTACGAGTTCCATTTCTTCTTCGACTATGGTCACCGTGCGACGGTGCTGGTACGTGGGATGGTCCCCGTACGTCGTCGGGTTCAGACGTTGTTTTCCGTTGACTTGAGAGTCTACTCCGTAGTGACCCTCCTCTAGTCGTAACCTGCTTACACGCGTGTGGTCCCACCAGGGAGTGGTGGAGAGGCTACCTCTAGGGACGGTTTATGGACCGATTTTCGTCGGGCCCCACGTCTTGCAGCCAGAGTCCGGCTTAGGGGAAAACCGGTCAGAGGGCCAGACCAGAGACGCGCGGTCTGTGTGTGAACACGTGGTTGGGGTCGGTTGGACCCACCCTGACGAGCGTGACCCCAACTAGTCACTCGTTTGTGGTTACTTGTGCGGTGTTCGTACCTTTGGTAGGAGCTACCACGTCATGCAGTTCACCTGCGGTGCGGTGTAAGACGTCAGGGGACGCTACCGACTGTGCTTCTAGTGGGAGGTACTCCTGTCGAGTCGGGAGTGGCAGACTGTCAGTCTCTGTGACTTTGACCTTCGGATTTTGGTCGTGTCGACCATTGAGTTTCGGTTGTCTCGCCATGGCGCGTGTGTCGGTTCTCGTGCCGTGAGACTAGTGCTAGTATCTTTACTGAGGTTGCATCTTGCTATGCGGTACCCGTGACCAGGTGGTCGGGGTTACACCTTGGATAGCGTGTCCAGGTTGGCCGTGTTTTGGAAGACAGGCCTCTACGGCGTGGTTGCCGTGGGTTTTTACTTCTGTAAGCGGTACTAGTGTAGTTCGGTAGCCCCCGACCGTGAGTCTGGGGTGTGTTTCTGGTACAGTAGTAGTAGCTGTAGTGCCGAGTTTTGACCGGCCACCGGTTCACTGTTCCTGCTGTAGTTGTAGCTCTCCTTTCCGCTACCGCCGTTGTGTCCGATTGGGGTTCCGCGGGATCCCTGTTGAGTCTCTGTTTTGGAGACTCATTCCCTGTTTTTCAGGTGTGGCGGTTCTTCTTCCTCGAGGTTTGAGGGCACGGTGCGGAGGTTCTCAGTTGCCAGCTCGCCGGGTCGAGAGTTCACTCGGCATGTGGTACGTTTTTTCTGCTTTAGACTATACTTTCTGTTGGACTGGACTCTGTTGTAGCTATAGTTGTTTATTTATTTCTGTTAATTATTGTCCTGCTTTATTTTCTATTTCTTTGTGCCTCCAAACTCCTTTTAGCCCTTCCGATCCCTCCCGGCTCGTGGGCGGCGGTTCGAGTCTCGGGTTATCGGGTCTTTCCCGATAATCGGATTCTCGGGTCGTTATAGAAAACCTAGTCTAGGACTCTTCGGGATCGATCCTACTCTAATTTAGGACTCCTAGATCGATCTAATCCTCAGCCCTATGCAAAATCCTACAAATAGAGCCCAGATTCAACCTGCGTGAACCCTCGTTTTGGCTCGCGTTGTTCGACGGTATGTGTTGCGCATGTTTTTATGTCGATTAACCTGGGTGAAGGAAGGGATAGAGTGGGGAAGGAGAATATGGGAGTTTGATATATCTCGGGTGCTGGCGTCCGAAGACGTGTGTGTGGTTTGATGCCTTAACCGCGGTGGCGAGGGCTTTCGTTGAGAAGCGGACAAAGAGGTATGCTTGTCGTCCTGCTAGGCGCTGAGTGTGCTGCCAGAACTCCAAACCCCTGGTAAATGTTAGCCAGTGCAGCGAGAGCTAGAGCTAACTGTCTCCCCTCGGCCAACAAGCAAGTCGGCCACAACAACTTAGCTCTCAACAGCCCGTCCTCTCCGTGAGGAACTACGAAAGTTGCCAGTCAATACGTGTAGAAGGGTTGACATATATGCGCCCACAAGGTGTTCGGAAAAATGCCGAACACACGTGTGTGAGCCGCATACACGTGCTGCGGGCCTCCAAAGCATGTGGTTGACTTGCTCGGGTCTCCCTTTGACCTTGGAGGCTTGAATGAGGTGCCTCGGAGTGAGCCCGTGGCTCTTTCACTGGATGCCACGTGACGTGGCTTAACGTCGGGGCACCCCCGGGTGGTCCCGGGTGGTCCCGGGCGGCCATGTAGGGTACGGGCAAGGCCCGTATGTGATTGGAAAGGGTTGACCCCTGACCATTGCTTGTGTCGCCGCGTGTCACGGCAAGTTGGTCGGGACCCCTGTGGGGAGCCGCAGGGTTGTAGAAAGGGCTGGATAGCCCGTGCCTTGTAGGTATTCGGGGAAATGCCCGAGTCCTTACTACTTGTTATTTTAGCTGGGAAATAGTCCGGGTACAACAGTATGTCATGGGTATTTCATGTTGGTCCTTTAGACTTTATTGTTCCCCTTTATATTGTCTAACTCCCCTCCAAAGTTCAGGCTAGGAGGACACGCCGTTGGAGAGTTAGAAGCCCTACAAGTTGCTAGTTCGCTGTAGTCCGCACAGGAACCAGTGTGCCCGTCCAACAAAGATCTAGAGATTGGAAGCCCTAATCGAGGTATTTAGAAATTCATCCTTTAGAATAATTTGTTAACCCTTATATCTTCTACCTAACCTTTAATTTTTATGGATTTAGGTCAAGAGGTTAAGGAGAACGAGGGACGAGAAGTTGTTGGTTTAGCACATGATGTGCAGAAACTAGGTCGTCCTTCCAGTCTAAAATTTGAAGTCTAAAACCCGTTACAAATGTAGGTTATCTCATTAAAAGACTAAATTAACATGTTAGGAACAAAAGTCCTCAATTTTCTCGTGATTTCATGGGCTGTACTTAGAGAATTCCGTGTTTTCCTATGATCACGTATGCATAGTATTTATAACATCATATTCCTGCACCCTTAACCACAAAGATGATAATCTTGGCTTAATCCAGGAAAACCATGCATCTCCATGATTTTATTTTGTTGTAAACATGCTTATCTTCTTGTCTAGCATGTTTACATGCATTTGTTTCCTTAAGTTAGGCCTTGCATGACCTAATGATCCCCTTTCTGTTACAAGGCTAGACACGGTCTACCAACGACCGCTACTGCCTAATAGAGGTTCCAAAACGACTGCTACTGTGTATCGGCGCTTCTGTCAAGACCGCTACTAGGTTTCAGTTTTCTGCACTTTGTTAACTCCAAATAGATTACATATTGACCATATTATTTATATGTTAAGCCTAGGTAATTAAGTCTTATTCCTAATTATGGTTGTACATTTACGAACTTGGTTATATTGTGCATTAAGCATGCTAGGTTTCATGTTTTTCATGTTTGAAATACCTATTTTAAACTAATGCTATTTTCATGCCAAAATTCATATAGTTTGTATTAAAGTGATTTCTACATGGTTTATGAATTTATGGTATTGATGGTTGATCACTGTTTTTTTACGATCCACTCTCATCTTCAGTCTTTCATAAGTATATAGTGCGTACTCCGGTGCGTAGCTATTAGTTACACCTTGTACATATTAGACACATAATCTTGGACTTGTGATCCTCTCCGTTAGATATTCCTTCCACCGGATTAGGTGATCTTGTTTCAAGGCCTCTGTAAGTTTCCGCGAGCCTGGGATTCCCACTAAGACGCCAAGCTGGTTGAACCCTTAAAGTCCAATTGTCTACAAAGCACTTTATCGGCGTTTCCTATGTCCTGGATAGTCGCGACCATCAGGCGACAGCCACTGTCAAGTAGCGATCATCTCGTGATCGCGTTAATCCAGAGTCCCTCTACGTCGACTCTTTCTTGTTTCGGCGTCGACTCTGTCCAGAAACGGTCCTGACTTGACCGCGTCTGTATAGAAACGGTCCAGAAACGACCGCGTTCATACTGAGTTCTGTCTAACCTGAGGTTTGACCCACATGTTGATTTTCCTAAGTTCTTAGATGGTCTATAGATTATCTAGAACCCAACACCTTGTTCAAAAAGCTATCTAATGAATTATGGAAAGTAAAGAATGTACTGTTATGCTGTCGGATTCCTTCCTTAGTATGACCTTGTCTTAATTCATCTTTGACTTCTCGTAATCTTTCATTGGTGTGTTCGTTACCTTGATTACGTTATCATGAAACTATTGTTGAACTATACGTTACTGGCCGAACTTTATTGTTATATCTTGTGGAAGTAGGTTGATTTTTAACGTAAAGATTGTCGGAAACATACTAAAAAAACCATGGGATATGATGAAATACTGGCGTCGCATTGCGCTGGGAGTGCTTTTTTTTATAGACGAGTGAAAATCACGAGGCAATCTAGTGAAATTACATTCTTACGTGTTAAGTGACTTTCTAGTGCATAGCCTTTATGATTGTGAATAGTGCATTCTCGTTACATTCTTGTTCGTGGAAGGCCATATTTACGTTCATGCTATATTCTTGCTTGATCATATTTTCAATCTACATGAACTCTCATATCTCATCTTGATATCTGGTTACTTGTGTTACTTTGGTTTATACTGCATGTTTTATCGCATATTTCTTTATCTTATCTTCTAGAGCTAAAAATGCTAATTACTTAAAGGTTATTTTTATGTTGATACGAAGATATCTACTAGGCAAGTGTGCTCATTCCCTGCTTTTCTAATCTTTTCAGGAGATTCTAACAGGAATTCGGACTACTCAAGTGATGGGCCCGAGAGCGATTGATGGTTCGAGAGAAGCCGTAGCTAGTCTAGTCAAGAGTCCATTATGCAATTTTCACTTTATTGAGTCTTGTTAGTCAAAGAGTCAAGAGTCTTTGTAAACTTTTCCTTATGATTCAATAAAGTCAATGTTTTTGGATTATACCCTCTTGTGTTCACTTTTATGTGTGAATGATTAGCGCTCTAATTGTTATTATCACTTGAGGCTTCTCTTACCGACTGCTCACGTCCCCGATTAGTTTCCGCTGCATAATCTCGGGGCGTGACATTCACAGGTGGCCAGTTGCTCTTCTTCAACAAACAAATCTTAAAATGTGGTACAAGGACTGAGAACCACTTTTCCCTCTCTACACTTTTCATAATCTTTTAAATATGATTGATATTTTTAATGATATGTGTATAGATATTGTAGCAGTCGAGATTTGTCATCTCGATCACGAACTACGCCCCTAATGATTTATTTGATAGGGGAAGAGAGAGATGTCACCAGAGAGGCACTTGCAGGTACGAACAAGAGTCAGAAAGAGCTCTGAGAGATACTTTAGGGGATAACCTTCTGACGATCAAGTCAGCAGTTGAAGGGGTGATGACGAGTGTTCAGGAGAGGAGAGGGAGAAGGAGACCAGAGCGAGAGAGAGCTTGAGGGGATAACTGACGTAACAGGGTCCCATGTATATCTGCGTCACGAGATTGACCTTCTCCTTCGAAGGATTGTTGTGGCCGAAGGAGACTTGAGCCGCTCTGTCTTCATGTTTGACGAGGTAAAGGGGCATGGGCGTTGACCCGCCGTTCCTTTGCCGAAGGAAGTAGCTCCGCCGTTAATGTTGCAGGACTCGTCGGAGGCATGGAGTTGTCTTGTGAGGGGAGCAACATGGGTGGCGTCCTCCCTTCATCTTTTCGTCAGACTGGTGGGACTTTCGTCATTAACGGGACGATGTCTGCTGGGGGCGTGAGTCACCGCTGCTGACAGGATGAGGTGAACACGGTATGACGCCGGGCCTGGGCCTGCACCGTGACAGGTCGTGACTAGTCGTGCGCTAGGGTGGAGTTGTTTGACGTTGACCTGGAGTGTTGGGCTTCCGAGATGGGTCACCCAAATAGGTCTTAGGGTGCGTTTGAGAATATGTGTGAGAAGATGTGAATTTTGATGTGAGAGATTATAATAGTTCGGTGGACTTTTACCCTTATCATATATAAAGATAAAATAATAAATTTATAATTTTTATTCTAAATAAGATGCATATGTAAAAATTTGTATTTGTTTTACGCATAGAAAGAGAGAGGAGGACGGTAGAGAAATCACAAAATGTATCTAATACTGTTGGAGGCGCCACTCCCCTCCTCTCCTCCACACACAAATAATAATAGTAATGGGCTTCTTTTACTCTCCGCAGCTACTCACATGCCCATGTGACCCCACTCTCTCCTGCTCTTTGTCCCCTTCCTCTCCCCCACCTTCCCTCTGCTCTGCTTCCTCTCTCCCTTCCCAGTCTTCCTCCCACCTCCTCCTCCTCCTCCTCCTCCTCCTCCTCCCTTCCCTGTTAAATACTCCTTCCTCTTCCTCACTCCCAAACTTTTTAGACTCCCTCTACCCAATTCCAAAAGCAAATCCCCAACCCTCTTCTTCCCTTCTCACTCTCTCTCTCTCTCTCTCTCTCTGACCCCACCCCCGCCTTGCTGCCTCCAATGGCGGGGAGCGAGCTCTAGAAGGTCAGCACCATGACAGAGAAGACCGGCAGACCCTCCACCATGGCGTCCTCCTGCTCCACCTCCTTCCTATTCTTCCTCTTCCTCCTCCTCCTGCTTTCTACCTCAGTGGATGCGGCTTCCTCCGACCTCCAGCTGCTCCTCTCCTTCAAGGGCTCCCTCCCGGACTCGTCCCACGCTCTGCCCACCTGGCAGCGCGGCGGCTACCCCTGCACCTCCTTCGCCGGCGTCTCATGCCGGGCCTCCCGTGTCTCCTCCGTCCGCGTCGAGGACGTCCCCCTCAACGCCGACTTCAGCTCCGTCGCGGCGTCGCTCCTCGCCCTGGAGTACCTCGAGACGCTCTCCCTCAAGAACACCAACCTCTCCGGAGTACTGGCGCCGGGGGCACGCTGCGGCGGCCGCGTCGTCGAGCTCGACCTCTCCCGGAACGCGCTCCGGGGATCCGTCACCGAGATCCCGGCGCTCACCTCCGCCTGCCCCTCCTTGCGGGTGCTTAACCTTTCCAGCAACGCGCTGGGGTTCGCCCCCTCCGGCGGCGCCGGCGGGGTCGAGAGGCTGGGCCTGGACGTGCTCGACCTCTCCTTCAACCCCGTCGGCGGCGGGGCCGCCCTCGCGTGGTTCCTTGCCTCCGGCACCGACCTCCGCGAGCTGGTCCTGGCCAGCACCGGCGTCGCCGGCACGGTCCCCGCGGCGGGCAACTGCTCCGCGCTGCAGCTCCTGGACCTCTCCTCCAACGCCCTGTCCGGCGTCGCCCCCTTCGCCTTCGCCTCCTGCGGGAGCCTGAGCCACCTCAACCTCTCCGACAACAACATCGCCGGGGAGCTGCCGGCGGGGCTCCTCGGCGGCTGCCGGAGCCTCGTCGACCTCGACTTCTCCTCCAACAACCTCTCTGGTACTCTCCCCTCCGACTTCTCCTCCTGCTCTGTTCTGAAGTTCCTCAACCTCTCCAACAACAACCTCTCCGGGGAGCTGCCCGTGGAGACGCTGACGGCCATGGCTGGCCTCAAGCGGCTGCAGCTGTCCTTCAACTACATGTCCGGCAAGCTCCCCGAAGCGCTGCTGTCCAAGCTGCCGGGGATGGAGGTGCTCGATCTGAGCTCCAACTCGCTGCGGGGGCCGATCCCCGCGGGTCTGTGCCAGAGCCCCGGCGGCGTCGGCCTCCAAGAGCTTTACCTTCAGAACAACCAGCTCAGCGGCGTCATCCCGGCATCCATCAGCAACTGCTCCGCGCTGAGCTCCCTGGACCTCAGTTTCAACTACCTGAGGGGCGCGATTCCCTCCTCCCTGGGATCCCTCTCCCGGCTCCGGGACCTGATCATGTGGCAGAACCTGCTGGAAGGGGGGATACCCGGCGAGCTGGCGCACCTGCAGGCCCTGGAGAACCTCATCCTCGACGACAACGTCTTGACGGGGCCGATCCCCGGCGGGCTCAGCAACTGCACCAGCCTCAACTGGATCTCCCTGTCGAGCAATCGTCTCAGTGGCCGGATTCCGCCGTGGATTGGTCGGTTCTCCAACCTGGCCATCCTCAAGCTGGGCAACAACTCCTTCACCGGGCCGATCCCCCCGGAGCTGGGCGACTGCAAGAGCCTGATCTGGCTGGACCTCAACAGCAACCAGCTCAACGGGACGGTCCCCCCGACGCTGGCCAAGCAGTCGGGGAACATCGCCGTCGGGCTGGTGACCGGGAAGAGGTACGTCTACCTGAAGAACGACGGGAGCAGCGAGTGCCACGGGGCTGGGAACCTGCTGGAGTTCGCTGGGATCCGGCAGGAGCAGCTCAACCGGGTGCCCACCCGGCGGTCCTGCAACTTCACCCGGGTGTACATGGGGAACACCCGCTACACCTTCAACAACAACGGCTCCATGCTCTTCCTCGACCTCTCCTACAACCAGCTGGAGGGGGAGATCCCCCGGGAGCTCGGCAGGATGTTCTACGTCATGGTGCTCAACCTCGGCCACAACCTCCTCTCCGGGCTCATCCCGCCAGACTTGGGCAAGCTCAAGAACGTCGCCATCCTGGACCTCTCACACAATGCCCTCGAGGGCCCGATCCCGGGAACCTTCTCCGGCCTGTCCCTGCTCTCCGAGATTGATCTCTCCAACAACCGGCTCAATGGGTCGATCCCCGATGGCGGCCAGCTGGGGACCTTCCCGGCGGTGCGGTACGTGAATAACTCGGGCCTCTGCGGGTTTCCCCTCCAGGTCTGCGGCGGGGCCAACTCCACCGCCGCCAGCGCCCAGCACCAGCGGTCCCGCCGTAAGCAGGCCTCGCTCGCCGGGAGCGTCGCCATGGGGCTGCTGTTCTCCCTCTTCTGCATCTTCGGGCTGATCATTGTGGCGATCGAGCGGAAGAAGCGGCAGGAGAAGAACAAGCTGGACGGCGGCAGCAGCAGCAATGGCGCCCGGGACGTCTACGTCGATAGCCGGTCGCACTCGGGCGGCACCGCCAACAACGCCACCAGCTGGAAGCTGACGAGCACCAAGGAGGCGCTCAGCATTAACCTCGCCACCTTCGAGAAGCCCCTGCGGAAGCTCACCTTCGCCGACCTGCTGGAGGCCACCAATGGCTTCCACAACGACAGCCTCGTCGGCTCCGGCGGGTTCGGCGACGTCTACAAGGCTCAGCTCAAGGACGGTAGCGTCGTCGCCATCAAGAAGCTGATCCACGTGAGCGGGCAGGGCGACCGGGAGTTCACGGCCGAGATGGAGACCATCGGCAAGATCAAGCACCGCAACCTGGTGCCGCTGCTGGGCTACTGCAAGGTCGGCGAGGAGCGCCTCCTGGTGTACGAGTACATGAAGTACGGCAGCCTGGAGGACGTGCTGCACGACCGGAAGAAGGCCGGGATCAAGCTTAACTGGGGGGTGCGCCGGAAGATTGCGGTGGGGGCCGCCCGGGGGCTGGCCTTCCTCCACCACAACTGCATCCCCCACATCATCCACCGGGACATGAAGTCCAGCAACGTGCTCCTGGACGACAACCTGGAGGCGCGGGTCTCCGACTTCGGCATGGCACGGCTGATGAGCGCCATGGACACCCACCTGAGCGTGTCGACGCTGGCGGGGACGCCCGGGTACGTCCCCCCCGAGTACTACCAGAGCTTCCGGTGCTCCACCAAGGGCGATGTGTACAGCTACGGCGTCGTGCTGCTGGAGCTGCTCACGGGGCGGCAGCCGACGGACTCGGCGGATTTCGGGGACAACAACCTGGTGGGGTGGGTGAAGCAGCACACCAAGCTGCGGATCAGCGACGTGTTCGACCCGGAGCTCCTGCGGGAGGACCCGGGGCTGGAGCTGGAGCTGCTGGAGCACCTCAAGATCGCCTGCGCCTGCCTCGACGACCGGCCCATGCGGCGCCCCACGATGGTGAAGGTGATGGCCATGTTCAAGGAGATCCAGGCGGGCTCCACCGTCAACTCCACTGCTTCCGCCGCCACCGTCGCCTCCATCGACGCCGGCTATGGCATGGTCGAGATGACCTTGAAGGAAGAAGGCAAAGAAGAGAGAGAGTAGCAACAGAGAATTGAAAGACCCTGCATGGTAGTAGTAATTAGCACTCCAAACTGTAGTACACACAGCGGCAGATAACACGATTAGACGGCGGAGAGAGACAGAGAGAGAGAGAGAGGGAGAGAGGGCGACGGAGGAAGACGAGAAATCCCCCACTCATGGGGTTCCATTTCCACCATGGGAGAACCCCCTCCGCCCCCCCCCCGCCCCCCAACCCAGCTCGATTCCGATTCTTTTCTTCCTTAAGACCACATTATTCTCGCCCGGATGAGGAAAAACAAAAGAAATTTTCTCCCACGTAGCAGCAAGCAATCAAACTCAAAGATGTGGCGGGGCTCTCAAGTGTTTGTTATTGTTTGTAAATGCCCTCTTGTTCTTGTGTTCTTCAATAGTACACGTTGTTAAGAACATCTTTTATGTACATAATTCCATCCCCCTTCCCCCCCCCCTCACCCCCCCCCCCAATTCAAAAGTTCCAATTTGGCATCTCTCTTCTTCCTCTTGGCATAGCTCCATTCCTCTCCTCTCTCAAGCTCTTGACCAGTTTAAAAGCTTTCAAAATTTTGGGCAGCTGCTGCAGCAGCAGCAGCAATGGACGAAGCGAAAGCGGAGGGAGGGAGGGGGTGGTGGACCACCTCGTTCTAACTGGACCGCCCTCCCGGGTCCCGGGGGCATGCCACTGGGTGCGGTCCGTTGTTCCCTCGGGTGTAAAAGTGGTCTGTTTCCCCTGGGGCCGAGGCTAACTCCTGTGGTCCTACTTAATGTCCCCATCCTCAATATATAATAATAATAATAATAAATAAATAAGGGCAGGGGTGCTGTTCCTACGCAGGGCGCCCTCCTTTTAATTTTTTTTTCCTTCGGGTGGTTTGTGACCTATAAAACCCTGTCGCGCCTGACACCTCCTCCATATGTCGCTTGTCTCGTCGGCCGCTTTTACCGGTCAAAGGTTCCATCTCTACCTCCCCCCCCCCTCACCCGGACCTCTCTTTCATCATCGTCTCATGTGTGGCCAACCCCCCCCCCCAAACATTATTTCTTTTATCTTATCATCTACACATGACACGGATTGTTTGATTGCTCGTTGGCACAACCTGACAAGGCATTAATCGCGAGCCACACCGCTGCCCATATCCATCGTCCATAACACAACCCCCCCCCCCTGGGTATTGCGGAAGAGTGACCCAGGGGATCGGCAGTGGGAGAAAGAGAGGAACAGAACACACCCACTGGGGGGGGGGGCAGCGGGGTGGGGGGTGCCGGTCCACTTCCGGAATAAAATCTAATCAGGCTCACACCTGCGACTGCGACCCCCGCACGCCCCTTTCCTTGGTTGGGTACACAGACACGAGTGTGCTTATAGAAATCGTGATCCGGTGACATCGTTCTTGCCCTTTCATTTGTTAGTCTAATCTTTTAATTTGCAAGATTAAATAACAAGAGTTATCGAACTCTCTATAGTCCAATACCGACTTTATCTTGATTGCCCAATTTTTTGAGCCACAATTTAGATGAAAATGATAAGTGGAGTCAAGGTTCGTCGACTCGGTGATTCATATCGGATCATCTCTGATCAGGTATAATAAAGTCCCGTCACAATCGACTCGGTCTGACACTCGGTGTGTATCATCTTCTCTCTCACTATGACTTGGGTTCAGATACAGTACAGCACGCTCGAGTTAACCCGAGTCAATAAGCTGTGATTACGATGACATTCCTCACACACTTGGGCCGTGGGAGCCGTCCAGAAGTATTGGGGGGAGGGCATTTTGGGGAGGGGACGTGCGGGGGTGTCAGCCAAAGGGAATAAAGCCGGGTAGGGGTGGTTTCACTTTCATGGAATTATAAAACTCCCCTCCCCCCCCCCCCCCCTTTTTTTTTTACGCAGTGAGAAAAGCAGAAGAGACACCGGAACTGCACGTGGACCATGGAAATGGGGGTCCTCTCTTTATAACCAGGGTTTTGGAGGAAAAGGCCGTAAAGGGGGGGGGGGGGGGGGGGTGTTGCGATGTGAAGAACTTGCATGACGAGGCATTGGATGGCAGATGATGATGATCCGAGCATTGGGACGTATGATCCTCTTATTCAGGGTTTGGAGTAGAAGGACGTAAAGGGGTGGGCGTGGGGGTGGAGGGGTTAACAAAAGCGATCCATCATGAGCCAATGGAGTACATGATAATATTTGTGCCATTTATAATAGAATACGTTTGGCAAATGACAGTACAAACATCACCCTTCCCACCCACGTCTTACAATCATCAATGTGAGGGCTTTGTTTGTGTGTGTGTGTGTGTGGGGGGGGGGGGGGGGGGGGGGGGGGGCCCCCACGCAAAAGCTGTAACAATGCAAGGTAATGGAATATATTCTCCGTGTTCTATTACGAGATATTAACGTCTATATTTTTCTACTCCTGTGAAATATCATATTTATATTTATCTTCTTATTTTTATTATATTATCAAGAATATTTTGATATGTGTCGTATTATTAAGGTTATATCCCCGTGAGTCTCGAACCGTGGATGTCGACGAATATTGTTGGAAAGATACTCATGAAAGTTATTTGACAATATAAAATATCAAAAGACTCTTATATTTGAGAGAGAGAGAGAGAGAGATGCTGCTCTTCTCCCTCACCTCTGATCACTCCCCTTCCCTCTCCCTCTATGTAATGTCCCCGAGTTTTCGGATTGTATTTCGCCCGGGTTGCAGATCGTGTCCGTATTGGGTTCGGACTTTAATATGAGATTATCGGACCCTTTGATACTGTGTATGTTGATTATTTTGAGTCCGCGGCGGCGCGTGGAGCAGCCCAACCTTTTTCTAGAATTTTTTAGAGTTAGATTATATTTTTCAAGATTTTTACGAAATTATTAAAAATTTCTAATTCAAGAAAAAAATATATAATAAATAAATAAGGGTTTTCTAAATTAAATCCCCCTCCCCTCTCATTTCTCCCCCTCACTCACTCTCGTCACTCTCCCCCTCTCACTCACGCTCTCTCACCCTCACGTCTCTCACTCACCTCTTCTTCTCCGACGGTCGACGGAGGGGATCGACGGGCGAGGTGGAGGACGGAGGGGGCGATGAGGGGCGGTGATTGGGGCGTGAATCGGGAGGCGACTTCGGGGCGAGGAGTTTTTGGGGTATTCGTGAAGATCCGAGCGTGGAGCGAGGTATTTCGACGTGAATAGACATCGGATTCACGTGGTTTCTTCGAAAGAGGCAGGGGGCAGATCCTTAACCCGTGTACTTCATTTTCCCGTGATTTCAGGTCGAATGGGGCAAGTTTGAGCGGATTTTCTTTTGGGGGGTTAAAAAGCATGTTTTGGGGTGTGATGCGAATATGCCATTTTGGGCGGTGATTTTCGGTTCAAATGCTCGATCGCGAGCTAATGGCATGTCGAGGAGTATTTCCCCTTGATTTGATCGGATCGTTTCGTGATTTGAGGCCCGGATGAGGCCGAATGTGTGTGATGTGCGGCACGGGCGTGTGTATAGTGTAATCGAGGGAATCTCCCCTCTTTCTTGATCTTTTATTTATGTTTTTGAGTTTTTCCGGTGTGTGGAAGGCATATGAAGCCTTCTTATTTGTATTCCCATTCGTTCGAGACGAATGGGGCGTGGAACAAGCGAATTCGCGCGCGATTCGCGAAGTTTCGGATCGAAACGTGGTCGCGGTCGGCCGTCCGACTGCGTTAAGCCTCTGGGAAAGGAACGCAGTGTACCCAGACACCGCATTCATCCTTGAAGCCCAATAGTAAGGCGGTCCAGGTCGCGGTTGCGTGACCAACCGTGACTTGGTTGATCGTGGTTCTTCGGGAGACCACGATCATGTTAACGCGGCCAAGTCCCAAACCGCGTTCAGCAAGAGGTCGACAGACCTGTTTCTGGCCTGTCGACCGACCCCTATTCGGTAGGTTTTCCTACCCACGGCCCAGGTCGACTTACCTAAGGCCTAGGTCGACCGGGGTGAGGGTTTTTCAGCCCGTT
Source organism: Amorphophallus konjac (assembly GCA_022559845.1). NCBI lineage: Eukaryota > Viridiplantae > Streptophyta > Magnoliopsida > Alismatales > Araceae > Amorphophallus > Amorphophallus konjac. The sequence goes on from JAHNEJ010000167.1 coordinate 159,091, forward strand.
TGAGTCCCGTAAGTTGGTTTTTGTCCCGGAACATCGAAATAAGTGATTTATTCATATAAACCCATGAAACTTGGGCCATTCCGGCCTTGTGAGGGCAGTGGTCACCAGAGAATAGATTCACGTATTACGAGGTTTGTGAATTTCCTACGGCAGGTCTGGCCATATTTACTTAGCCTAGTTTCCACGTGGCTTGTGTGCCCGTGGTGGGTTGTGTACCGCGTGAGTCCTGAGACCGCGGAGGGTCATATCCGTGTGAGCTCTGTGATCGCGGTAAGTGATTTTTGTGTGAGTGTAGTGGGCCGGTACCTACTAGTTCCTGTCATCCAATCGTGGATAAGTTTTCTTATCAGCGCAGTGTTATACCGTGGTTTACAGTGGTTTGCGTACACATGTACGCCTTTCTTGAGATTCCCACGAGACCGCAGATGATAGAGTTTCGGCGGGATTCTACGAGACCGCGGAAGATCCCGGTGGATGATCATGGTTAGACCGGGCGAGATCGCCTAGTGTATACAACGCTCCTTGTTCTGAGGCGAGACCGCCTGAGCGTATGCACCTTGGTTGGGATAAGAGTACGCTACTGGTAGACGCAGTGGCGCATACCCTGTGTCGGGTAGCTGGACACAGCCGTACTGACGGGCGCAAAGATGTGGATCCCAGCCAGTCCCTGGGTGTGGTGTGTGCAGTGTGTGTCTCCTTTGCTCCTCCTAAGACCGAGTGTGGGTAGTGTGCGCGTATATGAGACCTTGGCGCAGTATAAGACGTTAGTGGACGAATCTGGCCTTGTTGTGCGTACTTGAGTAGCGGACCCTATGTCGGTGAAGGTTGAGTTATTGACAGCATTGTCGTGTGACGCGGCGGCGACATGGAAAATAGATCGACGGCACTCTGACGGCACGGATGGGACGTATAACAACTGTCTCGTGCAGCTCGGCCTCACACCGTACGCTCTCACATCGGGCGACACTCTATTCTCACAAAGAAGCAAAGAGGGAAAGGGAAGCACAAAGGGGCCAAGGCACCCACGTGATTGCAAATCTCTTGATTCTTTCATATATGAAAACATAACACTTTAGCCCCCCTTTATATAGGAAGGGCTATAACAACCATACCTTTAACCTTTACCTAATTACACTTATATCCTTAGCCTAATAAAATAAAACTCACCCACCAATATTTCACTTGTACCAAATAAAATAAAATACTTTGACTTTGGTGGTTTAATAATACAAATACCACCATAGTAAAATACACACAATACACACACACATACGCAATACATACGTACTGAGGACATCGAGTCTTCAAATGAGTCTCCGAGCCACAAGCTCGGTGCGGTCAGGGAGGTGCGGCGTTAGCTTCGAGTAGTGGGTCCGGTAGTGGGCTCGGTGGGCCCGGTGTCCCCACCAACCCTCCCGGGACGGCTGGAACTCGACTCCGTCGAGTAAGGGGAGACACTGCTGTGATAGTGCTCCAGCAGATTTGGATCGAGGCGCTGGAAATCTTCCCGGCTGATCCAGAAATCATCAGAAGGTGGTCGATCCCGCCAGTGGACAAGGTAGCGCTGGTACACCCGGTTCGTGTATCTGTCACCTGCTCATCCAGTATCCTCTCAATTTGCTCGCGCGGTGCTCTCGAGACTATGGGACGCACAGGGGTGGGCTCACTCTCAATGGGAGGAGAAGACTCGAAAGGGTCACTAGGAATCGCTGTGGGTTCCTTGTAGACCACTAGGTCTGCCACATTAAAAGTAGAGCAAATCACATATTCGGGAGGTAAGTCCACAACATACGCATTAGAGCCAATCTTTCGCAGAATCGGGAAGGGACCATTACTACGGGCTTGCAACTTTTTAACGGCTCCCGAGGGGAGTCGTTCGGGTCGAACCCGGACCATAACCAAGTCACATTCTTGAAATTCATGGTGACGCCTATGCGAATCAACCAATCGTTTATAGGTCTCATTACTGAGGTTTATTTGCTTGCTAATTGACTCATACAGACTTTTAACATGTTGTGCAAATTCCTCAGCTGACTTGGATGTTCTAGACTCGAGGGGAAGGGGAATGAGATCCACAGGTTTCTTAGGTTTGTATCCATGCACGATCTCAAATAGACTCGTACCCATAGACATATTGACAGAGCTATTGTATGCAAATTCGGCTCTGGACAAAAGAAGATCCCAAGTGCCAGGATGATCCCCTACAAGACACCTCAGTAAATTCCCTAAACTTCTATTGACGACCTCGGTTTGCCCATCAGTTTGGGGGTGATAAGTGAAAATTTTCAGCTTAGTGCCAACTAGGTGCCATAGTGTCTTCCAAAAGTAACTAGTAAACCGGACATCTCGGTCAGACACTATGGTTTGGGGGAGACCATGCAGACGCACGACTTCATCAAATAATAGGTGGACTACTCTAGATGCATCCGATGTTTTGGAATATGCAACGAAATGGGTCATCTTAGAAAACCTATCAACGACTATGAAGATGGAGTCATGTTTGTGAGCAGTACGAGGTAATCCAAGGATAAAATCCATGCTCACATCAACCCACGGTCTATCAGGAATGGGGAGAGGAGTGTAGATACCAGTGTTCTGTTTGACCTGCTTGACCATTATGCATGTCCTACACTGGGCTACAATTTTGGTCACATCTTTCTTCAGGCTAGGCCAATAGAAAAGTTCCTCCACAGAATGGATGATCTTGTTTCGTCCAAACTGACCAGCAAGACCTCCAGCATGCATTTCCCAAATTAGGAAGTCCCGTATAGAAGTCCTCGGGACACAGAGTTGATGTCCTCGAAAAAGAAAACCATCCTGAAGTACATAGTCAGCAAAGGTGGTCGACAATCCAGTAGACAAGGCAAAGTAGGCAGGGCCAAAGTCGGGACACTCTCCATAGATTTCTTTCATGCGGTCAAATCCAGTGACCTCTACCCGAACAGTGGAAAGAAGGGAGACCATTCGACTCAAGGCGTCGGCCACCTTATTTTTTTTCCAGCCTTATGTTTTAGGACAAATGTGAAAGACTGGAGAAATTCTACCCACCGACCATGCCTAGGGTTTAAGCCCTTCTGAGAGCTAAGGAATTTCAAAGTCTCGTGGTCCGAGTATAAGACAAACTCCTACGGTAAGAGATAGTGTCTCTAGTGTTTGAGAGCTTAGACCACGACATAGAACTCCTTATCGTAGGTGGAATAACGAAGCTTTGCATCAGAAAGCTTCTCACTGAAGTAAGCCATAGGGTGACTTTCCCGGCTGAGCACTCCTCCTATTCCTACGTCAGATGCATCACAAGATATTTCAAAGACTTTGGAAAAGTATGGCAGGCGGAGGACATGGACTTTGGTCATAAGCTCCTTTATGACATAAAAAGTCTCGGAGGCGGCTTTGGTCCACTCAAAATTTTTCTTACAAATGTAATATGTAATGGGTGCCATAATGGTGCTAAATCTCTAAATGAAGCGTCTGTAGAAAGTGGCTAGCCCAAGGAAACTGCGAACATCATGGACGTTCTGGGGCTCTGGCCAGTCTACTAGGACTTGGACCTTAGATTGGTCCACAGACACTCCTTGACTCGAAATCACAAATCCGAGGAAAGCGACCCGGTCTGTCATGAATTCACACTTTTTGATATTGGGATGCAGGTTTTCTCTCCTCAAAGTCTCACAGACTTCCCTCAAATGCTCGATGTGATCCTAAGGGTCATGGCTATAGATGAGAATGTCGTCAAAGTAGACGACAACAAAGCGACCATGACGAGGACAGAGGACTTCCGTCATAAGCCGCATAAGCCGTCATAAGCCGCATGAATGTGCTGGGGACATTGGATAGCCCAAATGGCATGACGAGTCACTCATACAAACCTTCTTTTATTTTGAAGGCTGTCTTCCACTCATCCCCTGGTCGGATACGGACCTGGTGGTAGCCACTTTTCAAGTCAATCTTAGAAAAGATGGCAGCTCCACTCATCAGTACAGGCATGTCGTCAAGATGGGGAATTGGAAATCGGTACTTGACAGTGATTTTGATGATGGCGCGGCTGTCAACACATATCCGCCAGGTGCCATCTTTCTTAGACGTGAGCAAGACAAGAATAGTACATGGGCTTTTGCTCACCCTGAGGAAGCCTTTTTGAATAAGGTCCTCGACAATTCTTTAGAGTTTATCATGCTCCTTGGGGTTCAATCTGTAATGGGGAAGGTTGGGTAGGGTTGACCCAGGGACAATGTCAATGGCGTGTTGTACATCACTCATGGGAGGGAGCCTAGAGGGCAAGTCCGGGGAAAAAATATCTTGGAAGTCCTGCAAGATTGTCTGGACTTCAGGTGGGACTGAGACTTGGGACTCCCCGGGTGTGATGGTGACAACAACAGCCCAAACTGGGGCACCCTCGGTAACCTCTCTATTCAGTTCACGGACACCTATGAAGTGAAGGCGCCTAACTAGGTCATGACCAACCTTAAGGGCCTTAGGAATGGGTGTGATAGGTGCAGTAGGAGAGGGAATGAGGAGTTTTCCTTCATTGGGAATTCGGGGACTCTCCTGAACCTTGGGGGTTCCAGTGTGGGTGGAGGTGGAACTCTTTCCCGGGGTCACCTTTAGGGGTGCCGGGTACAGCTGTATCTTCTTCCGATTGTGTGAGAAGGAACACTGATTGGACCGACCAAATGTAGTAAGATCTACATTATAGATCCGCAGTCATCCTAGAATGATGCTACCGACCTTCATAGGCACTACATTGCATAAGATCTATCCTTGATAGGACTGGAACTGGATGGGAATGACACATGTAGTGGTGACTGGGATAGACGTGTCGTCAACCCAAGCCACGTTGTATGGCCTAGGATGAGGGTGTGTAGGTAGACCTAGACGGGAGACAAAGTCTGAAGAGACTGCATTGATACAACTCCCGTTGTGAAAGATCACCTTGCAGGGTTGAGATTTCACCATGATGTAGGTTTAGAAGATGAAGGTTCGACACCATTCGTCCTCCTGGGGGTGTGTTAAGATGCAACGAAGTACACTCAATCTTCCCTGGTTAGAGCTCTCGACAATATCTCCTTCTTGCATGTACTCGACATGCGTTCCATCATACCCTGCATCCATTTTCTCAAATTGGGCGATGAGGTCAGGATCGGCCTCATACCTCTCAATGACTTCTCCTACCTGAGGCGGAAGCTCCACTGGCTGGGAGTCGGTGATGACTAAGGCTCGGGTGGGACAATTGGTGGTAACATGCCCTAGGTTATGGCACCTAAAGCAGCGAATTCCCGAGACAGGGACTGGTTGGGTGGTTCTAGGGACGACTCCCTTTCCCTTGTCATCCCTCCTATCAATTCACGGAGTGTACTCCAGCCTGGGCACAATAGTGGGTGCAGGTAAGGGGTTCCTTGTGAAAGGAATATTAGGGGCAACGGCCCAAAGTTGGGTAGCAGTAGGAGCACATGAAGTGGAGGGACCAGCTCTCTCAGCGTAGCGGACTATGGGGTTTCGGGGTTCTGGCTGGTAGTAGGTGGAAACCCGAGGTGGGACCACCGATTAAAATCGCTCAACATCTCGAGCAACTTGGTAGGCGTGCTCGAGGGTGTTAACCTCCCGCAAGAATAGCTCCCGTTGAATACTCTCGTGTATACCAGCCCTAAACCGTGAGAGGGTGACGGAGGCATCCTCCGTGACTCGACTTCGAAGGAAGAATTCATCAAATTTGGTGATGTACTCATCCACGGACTTTCCATCTTGGGTGAGTTTCTGCTATTGGTCTAAAACACGCTGATGGTAGGAGGGTGGCAGATACTTCTCCCTTAGTTTCTCCTTCATTTCTTCCCACGTGTTTATGGGCTCCTCTCATCTCCTTGGTAGGAGATTTTCAATGTTGCACCAGTAGGTCTTGGCTTGACCAAGGAGCTTCATTTTGGCAAACCTCACCCTTGTGGCAGGGGTCATGCGGTGATGCCAGTCAAAATATTGATCCATCCCGGTCTCCCAATCAAGGTATGTAGCGGGGTTTAGGGACCCATCAAAAGCCGGAGTGTCGATCTTGACATTCCGAAGGATGCTATCCTTACCATCGTAGTCTCGCCCTCGAGGTGTACGATCCTCTTGCTCTCTACCTCGAGGAACCTGATTTTGGTGGGGTTAGTTTCTCTCTTCCCTAGGATTGGCCACATGATTTCCTTCCTCTTTTTTCACAAGATCCTCTAAGGCTTGGATCCTCTCCCCTAACTCGGCTCGTAATAGACCTATGGATTCTTCAAATTGGGCCAAAAGGTTATGCTCGAGTTGGGCTAACATAGTACTCACGCTCTTCTGATCCATGGGTGATTGTAGCGTTGAAGGGCGCTCTAGACGTCCTGAGGAATTTCTAGACCAGCGTGACATGCACGGGCTCGGACCTAAATGACGCAATCCTGGGACCAAAAATTAGCAAGCTATAGACCCGATTTGTTGGCTAATAGGCAAATGGTCAATTCGAAGGGGCTGGTCAGGAAGAGTTGCTCACCCGTAGACGAAGTAGTTTTGGAACTATCTCCTGACAATTATGGTGCCCTAATGCGGCAGTTCTAGGGCCTTAAAAGATGGGTACATACTAGCTCTCTCTCTCCGTCCACAGCGATGTACTCAGGAGACATGGTGCATGGGTCGGGCTCTCTCTCACTTCGTCGTGCGATAATTGATAAGGATACTAAATAAGCAAATGAGGGGAGCACGTACCTAGTTTGACTGAAAAGTCCAGCTCCGACCAGAGACGAAGGCGAGCGGGGACGTGCGTTCCCGCACGGCGTCGACGAAGCTTGGGCGATTACAACAAATTCACTGCACGCAGGGAGGGTGTAATTATTACAAAATTGCTTAATTTAAAATTTTTCGTGCAGGGGAACAAGTTAATCCAAACTTTCTCCGCGCAGGGAGACTCGCGTTCCGTAATATTACGGACCGTCTGTGGGCTATCAGGCGACCTGACGTCGGTCGAGCCGTCGTTGTGGACTTGGGTGCCACAATCAATAAGTTAATTAAATGATATAGATAGATATATATATATATATATAGAAATATACAAATATATAAATAGAGATATATATAATATTATATATATCCCAGATATATATTATATATATACTTAACACACTTTTTTTTTGAACCCCTTTTCAATCTTTGCCTACGTTTCTCACACGGTCGGCGAGTCAAGAGGGCCGGCTGGCAAGCGGGCGAAGGTTGCTGGCGGGCGCGACGGAGGGCGGCGGCTGCTGTGGGCACGGTGGGGCGGCTGTTCGGGCGTGCGCGCGTGCGACGTGGGCACAGCCGGTGCGGGCTCGTGCTGAAGCGGGCGCGTGCAGGCTTGTGCTGGCGGGAGAGTGCGCGTGAGCGAGCGAGCGGCGACGTAGGCGCCTGGCGGGCACGGGTGATGGCGGGCCTACGAGTGCAGGCGGGCGTGCATACGTCGTTCTGTGGGCGCGGGCGATTTGCGACTGACGCGAGCATGGCAGGGCGGACGACCGTTCACTCGCGAGCAAGGCGGGGCGCGACAGTGGGCCAGGCAGAGCGCGCTGGCGCGACGAGGGTGGGCGCACGGGCGCGGCGGTGGTGCACGGGGGCACGCTGTGGCGCGGTGGGGTAGGAGCTGGCCGTTGCGGCCGCTGGTGTTTTTAAAACGTGGCACAGGCGACGAGGCCTGACCACGCAAACAGGTATATATTTTTTTTCTGTTTCTCTCTCTTTCTCTCTATTTATCTCTCTCTCTCTCTCTCTCTCTTTCTCTCTCACTTCCAAGAGAAACACTCTCTTTCTCTCACTTCTCACACCGGGCGACACTCTATTCTCACAAAGGAGCAAAGAGGGAAGGGGAAGCACAAAGGGGCCAAGGCACCTACGTGATTGCAAATTTGTTGATTCTTTCATATATGAAAACATAACACCTGAGCCCCCCTTTATATAGGAAGGGCTATAATAACCATACCTTTAACCTTTACCTAATTACACTTATGTCCTTAGCCTAATAAAACAAAACTCACCCACCAATATTTGATTTGGACCAAATAAAATAAAATACTTTGACTTTGGTGGTTTAATAATACAAATACCACCATAGTAAAATACACACAATACACACACACATACGTAATACATACGTACTCAGGACGCCAAGTCTTCAAATGAGTCTCCGAGCCACAAGCTCGGTGCGGTCGGGGCAGTGCGACGTCGGCTCTGAGTAGTGGGTCCGATAGTGGGCCCGATGGGCCCGGTGTCCCCACCATCGTGACCCTTCCGATAGGTGGCCTAGTGTCGCCCTGTGTGCGGGGAATGGTTTTCTCACTAGCTTTGACTCAAGACCGAGGTCCGTCAGTGGTTGGTTGTCCTCCCGAGGGTGGAGGCTTGGTATGTATGTGTATGTGTGGCCGCGTGGCGTTGACAGTGGTCCGTGAGTAAGGACAGATTGTTACGATCGTGCAGCTTGATGAGGATTTCTCCAGGTAATAGGATTACGGTTTCGCCATGGGTCAGCAATCCTAACTAGAGATCACGGTTCCCTTATTAAGATTCAGGTTAGCATAGATGCTTCGTGGTTCCTCTGTGTACCATATTTGTTATCCTCATCATTGTCATTATTTTATTATTATTATTATTACAGTTGTTAGTGTTATTGTTGTTCTTGCTGCTTATCGTTCGTTGTGGTCTGAGGGACCCCTATTAAGCCAATGAGATGAGGCTCACTCCTTACTTTTTCAGGTGTAGCACTTCCCTTGGAGGTGGAGCTTTCCGGTAGGAGGACCTATAGTGCGTCAGCTTGCCAATGCTGGGGTGTGCCCCGCAGCAAAGTACGTTTGTCTTTTCGGTGACTATATATACTTGTGGACTGGACTCTGTACTTATATTAATTGTTGTAAAATATTAATTTTATTTCTACCAGATATATATTAATCCTGTAATCTATTTCTTACTAATTGTTTAGAATTTCAATGCATAACCATAATATCCCAAATAACTCTTCCGAGCTCTCCAGCTCGTGGGTGACGACGTGGGATCCGAATGATATCGGGTTTGACTCGATATCCGAATCTTGAGTCGTTACACTCTTCCTCACTTTTGACAAGCTCCGGTAACCACTCCCCACCCCTCCTCGCAAGTAGCCCCCCCCCCCCCCCCCTCCATGTGCCCTCTCCCCCTCTGGCTCCGGTAAGTAGAGCCCCCCCACCCCACCTTGATCTCTCTCCCCCCTGCCCCCATCCTTCCGGCCCCCTCTGTAACCTCTGATTGTGGGCCTGGGCCTCGGTGCTAACGTCGCCCTACTGAGCTCCTCCCTCTACACCGTCAACAATAGGCAACACCGCCATCTTCGACTAGTTCCGTGACGTTTTGGATGAGACTGTGGGGGAGGGCACCCACTTTCTGGTGCCGTGGGTACAGAAACCCTACATCTTTGAAAAGGGGAGAAACCCGGTCATACGGAGAGGGGAGAGAGAGGGAAACAGAGAGGGGGAGTGGGGTTGAGAGAGAGGGCTGAGAGCGGCGTGGGGTCAGCGGGAAGGGGGGCCACAGGGTCCGCTATACCGGGAGCCCGTCACAGTTGAACAGAGGGGGGGTAGGGCTTCGAGATCGTGAGGGGGGAGGGAGATGCATGCAGGAAGGAGAAAGTGATGATGGGGGATTGGTCTGGCGGCGTGGTCCGGCCTCGACGAGGAGAGAGCCATTGGCAATGCTCTTGTGGGACCGAGTCTAGTGCAGGGACGCAATGGAGTCATGAAATAGGGCTGGTGGGGACACAGAGCCCACTGTCGGGCCCACTACTCGGAGCCGACGCCGCACCGCCCCGACTGCACCGAGCTTGTGGCTCGGAGACTCGATTGAAGACTCGACGTCCTGAGTACGTATCTGTACGTATGTGTGCATGTATTGTGTGTATTTTACTATGGTGGTATTTGTATTTTTAACCACCAATGTATTTTATTTTTATTGGGTCAAAGTATTATATTTTATTAAGGTCCAAGTCAAAAATCGGTTGGTGGGTTTTGTTTTATTAGGGTAGGACATAAACACAATTAGTGAAAGATAGAAGGTATTAATGTTATGGCTTTTCCTATATAAGGGAGGCCAAGGGTGTACGGTTTCATATGTTATATGAATGATCAAAGTTGATATCACGTAAGGTGTCTTTGCCTTGTGTGTTTCCCTTCCCTCCTTTCTCCCTTTGAAAGAATAGAGTGTCGCCCGGTGAGAGACCGCTCGGTGTGAGGCCGAGCTGTGCGAGACATCAACTATTCTGCCATGTTCGCGTCCTGGAGCTGCCGTCAATCCGTCCTCCGATGCCGTCCGCGTAAAATTTGGTATCAGATCCCAACAACGGCGCCTCCATCAACCCCGACGTCGGCATCGTCTCCCCTCTCTAATTTCTATTAGTGAAAAAAAATTAGAGAGCACCTCTTACGGTTGAGAGAGGAGAGAGAAAGAAAAAAAAAGAAAAAAAATGGGAAAAAAGGGTAGAAGCCATCCCTCTCGGTTGAGAGAGAATTTGAAAAAGAAAAGAAAAGAAAAAGAGAATTCGCAGGGGGGCCGGCCTCGTCGCCCGTGCCCCCCCTTCAAACTTATGCGGCCGCAACGGCCCCCACCCCACCGCCGCGTGCCTCCGCCCACCGACTGCCGCTGTCGACGCCGCCGCCGCAGGGAGCCCGCCCGGCGTGGTCGCCCCCGCCTGCACCGCCTGCAGCCGCCGTGCCCGTCCACCTCTGCCGCGCGCGCACGAGCCCGCCGTCTGCGCCCACCACGGTCTCGCCCTGCGGCCACACCCACCTGGCCCGCGCTCCACACCCCGTGCCCGTGCCCCGTGCGCGCCCGCAGGCCACGCCCGCGCGCCCCACTCGAGCCCCGCCCGCGCCCGCTGGCGGCGCGCCCCGGGCCCCAAACCCACCTCCGCGCCCCGTGCGCCCGACTGCTACTGTTGTGTTCGCCAGCGTGCCAGCGCCTGCCTTTGTTGGCCACCTGCCAACCTTGACCGACAACACATGAAATATGCAGTAGGTAAAGTTTGGGGAAAAAAAAGAGAGAAGAGGAAGAGGTTTGAAAAGGAAAAGTCAAAAAAAGGGGAGTTGATGGAAGTGTTAATATATATATATATATACATTGAAAAAGTCAAAAGAGCAATAATTATATATATATTATGTAGCGCTCGTGCCTTAGCAGATTCTTATCAGTTCGGATCTAGGCTTTGTCCTGATCGTTTTGGCTATTTTTATGGATTTTTAGGCGTTCGTTTGGCATTTATCAGAATTTGTTTAAGGTTACATGGCAATTAGGGTTAAGTTTTTAAAATAATAATTTTAATTTTAATTTATATATATATATATATATATATATATATATCTCTCTCTCTCTCTCTCTCTCTCTCTCTCTCTCTCTCCCCATCGATTTCTCTCTCCCTCACTCGTTCTCCCTATTTCTCTCTCTCCCTCTCACGATCTCTCCGCCCCCACTCTCTCGGTCTTGGTCCGGACGGCCGCGGATCGAGGCGCGGGAGGTGTTGTTGGAACCGGCTCGTCGCGAGGAACGCGTAGGCGCTGACCTCGTCGCGGTTCGTGGGACGTGGAGGTGAGACGGGGCGAGAGGAGCCGTGGTGACCCGTTGCTTGCATGCGGGCCAAATCCGGTTTTCGTCGCGATTGAGATAGGGGGATGGAATCCTTGCCTCGCTAGGATCGCATTGACATCGCATGCACGCCCATCCGACGTCGTTTTCTTCAATTTTCATGCAAAATTCCATGTTAGTGTAATTTTAGGCTAAATTCTTGAAAATCACTCCATGGGCATTGTTTTTATGTTTTGATGCATGGATTAGTTGTAGAATGTCGTGGTTTGGCAGATTTTACAGTTTTTCCACGTTCCCCGTCGATCCGGCTCGACCGGGAGGGGGTTTGGTTTTGACGGTTTCGATTTAAGCTCCCAGCTGGTGCGACGGTTCTTCCAGAGGTCGTCACACTGTAACGGCCCTTGTGGGGTGCGTTACGTGCGTGTGACGGCCCACAGTGGGTGCGTCACACTTGGTGTAACGGTCATCGGATGGACCGTTACACGACCATCACTTGACCCGTTTTGACCGTTGACTTCGTATGGCGGTTGGCCTAACCGCCTGTCGGGCGACCGTTAGGGATTCGTAACGCACCTCCGGGAGCGCGTTACGTTCTGTTAGAACGCTGTAGTTTTATTTTTAGCCTCGGGCGGGTGTAACGGTCCCGGGGAGGCGCGTTACGTCCGTGTAACGCCCCTGCCCTGGCGCGTTACAACCTCACCGTGACGGTCCCCACGGGACGCGTCGCAGCCCTTGTAACGCCCCCGTCCTCGACCGTCATAGCCCTTGTGACGCCCCTTCCCTTGGCCGTCACACTCTGTGACGCGGCAGCCCTAGACCGTTACATTCCTTTGGGTTTTAAACGCATGCATGGTCAATTTCTAATGCATTCCACGTTATATACATGCCATGTTTGAGTTGTTTTGTGACCGATGGCTTATTAGTAGATCCTGTTGGAATTGCTTTCTCTTTCCTTATGATGGAATCATTAGTCGTAGCCCAGCGACCGAGCGTGTCGTCCCACCCGGGAGAGCTGGAGGGGTGTTCCCAAGGAACGGTTTGTAAGCTAGTTACCGTGGGCCCCTGCGGTTACTGTTGCGTCCAACGGGGGGGGGGGAGAACTAGCTAGAGGCCTGGCTCTAGGCAGGAGTCAGTGTGTGCAAACGTGGTCGGCGACTTGGACTGGCACTGACGAGTGTTGTAACGACCCGAGAATCTGATTACCGGGAAGGCCCGAAAACCCGAGACCCGTACCGCCACCCACGAGTCCGAAGACTCGGAAGGGTTAGAAGGATGGTGTGGAAACTACACAAGTATCACAAGTAATTGCAGAAATTAAACAGTTGGAATATTAAGCAGGAAATAAATTAACATTTTACATGGTCCACAATAGAAAATAACAACAACAGTAGTAGTCCACAACTAGTACAGAGACAAGAAAGAAAAGTACAGCTACACGGGACATACCCCAGCTCTGACCTCTGGCACTACCTCTGGGCACCCGCACCTCGCTGCACCCCAGACGCGCTCCCCTGGGGCGGCGCCTCACCTGAAACACGGTGAAAACACGCAGGGAATGAGTCTCGGAACAAGACTCAGTAGGGATCACTCGAACCCTACCTCGAAAAATGAGAAATCACTACACTAGCGGTAGGAGAGTACCTCGGAAAGGAAAGCCATGTACTCTACAGAACAAAGACCCTACGGCACGCAAATCGACACACGTGCCACGGTGAGACAACCGAAGCCCAACGGTCGACCCGACAAAACCCGAAGGTCGGAAACACCCGACTGACAGTCTGTCACTCCGTAATCCCACTAGAAGCACAGCCGGTAGCGTCCCCTGACGTCTTACACCGCGCCGCAAGTGATCTGCCTGGCGTGGTAGCTCCTACCAAAGGCGCGAACACCGAACAAGTAAACTCACGACAAGTGACTAGCAGGGGTCACGCCCGTCGACGTGGGTCCAACCGCCCCCAACCACGTGTGCACACACAGACCGCGCATCCCTGGTCTGGCCCTCTGACCGGTTTTCCCCTCAGCCGGACTCTGGCTGCAAGACGTGGGACCCGACGGAAATCGGTCCACAAACCGTCTCTAAGGGTAAGCCCGTACACCACTCCCTGGTGCGACCGGTACCGCATACTGGTAGGCTACGACGAGTGGAGGGTCACTAAAGGAATAGACTCTCAAGTCAACGGAAAACAACGTCACAATTGCAGGTACGCGGAACGCTCCTTGTACCAACACCGATGCACGGCGACACAAACCGAAATCACTACCTCCCAGGACCCCACGGCACCCACACGTGTGGCCCCCACATGATGTCCAGCATCAGTCGGACCACGGGTCAGCACAGGGATCGAGACTTGCTCGTCCGGGACTCGAATCGACAAGGGATGAGAGACGCGGTCGTCGGAGGACCGCCTCCTGTGGTAGCGGTCTGCCCAGGACCGCAACCACACAGTCGCGGTCCTCCTGGGACCGTGACCATCCCCGCACGAAAAGATAAACGTGGTCACCTCGTGACCGTGTTCATACAGTAGCGGTCTCATGGAGACCGCGACTAGCCTGCAACGGTCAAAAACAACGGTCAAACGTCTCGGGGTCCGTGTGGGTCCCCACGGTGAACGCGATCATCCCCAGACCGCGACCAACAGTCGCGGTCTGTCGCAAGACCGCATCCGCCCACCGACACTTTAAGGCCTAACAGTTTAAAATCTGATGAAAGCGGTCCCCGCCTGACCGCGACCAGTGAAAACGGTCACTGGTGGATCGCGATCACCTCGAAAAACTGAGAACGGCGGGAAATGGCCGAAAACACCATTCCACGCCTCAATCACCCCCGGGTGATGGGGAAACAAAGGGGAAACTCGTCCCCACGCCCTAGAGTACCGAATGATGCCCCCAAAACTCCAAATGGCGTGGTAAAACTCTAGATCGGTGCTCAAACCCCCAAAGCATGCATTTCCCATCCCGAGCTCAAACGAGCCCCTCTCGGCTCCCCACCGGCCTAGAAATCACGGGAAAGGAAAGCACGGAGATAGAGGATCGTCACCCTACCTCAATGGAGCTAATGCTACGCCGGATCGTCCACAAATCGCGAAGAATGCTTTTAGAAACCCCGCCTCTCCACGCTTCCCACGCTTGCCGCACGCCCGCACGATCGTCTCGACGTCACCCACGTCCTTGCCACGTCGCACCGCCGCCGTCTGCAGCCGGAACGGAGGTCGCCGCGCTCGAACGGGAGAGAGGGAGAGAGAGAGGGCGGCCACGGTTGGGGAAGGAAGGAGGAAGAAGAAGAAGAAGAAAGAGAAAGGGAAAAGAAAAGAAAAGAAAAGGAAATGGGAATATATAGAAAATCTGATTTTTCGGAAAAATATCGAAAAATAGATAAATACGTTTCCGAAATCCTCGGAACGCACCGATCGCAACGGTACCACTCGTGCCTAGGTGAACGGCCCGGTCCACCCGCAGCGAGCTTCCGAAGAAAAAGCTGAAACACACACCGAAAATCAGAAAACACACGCGGAAAAGCCGCGGAATGCCTCCGGGCCTCCGAAACAACTCCGGATCGCGCCGATCCGAACACGAAAGATGTCCGAAACGAAATTTCGGACACAACGGAGCCGAACGCTCCGAAAACGAGATCTGGGACCCAAAAGGAGGATCCGAAAGGTCCGGGATATTACAAGTGTTGCTCTGACTAGTACTTGGTTTGGTCCTGTTACGCCTCTCGCTTGTCGTGAGCCAGACTTGCGAGTTGCCGAGACGCAGTGTAGGTCATCAGGGGACGCGTCTTGTCTTGTTCTTCTAGTGGATTGTTCCATCTCTCACTTCACTTGATTAGTGATGGTTTATTCTATTGGTAGATTTATTTCCTATTGTTATTTATTTATTACATTGTGCATCTACCTTATTATTTAAATGCATGCTTTAATTGCTTTTATATTTGCCTGCTTGTCTGTTTAGTTTGTGGTAGGGATCCGCGTGACCCCTACTGAGTCTGGCTGTGACTCACCCTTCCTTCTTTCAGGTGAGCCGCCCCAGTCGTCCGCCGGTTTTGCTCGAGGTTGTGCCAGCGTCATTAGAGTGCCAGCTGTGTTGGTTTGTCTTTTGTTCTGTTGTGCCGGGATATGCCCCGTGTAGTTGTACAGTGGACCTCTTTTTATTGAAAAATCTGGACTATTGTATATATTCTACCACTCTTATATTTTAAATTACTTCCGCACTTATTTATTAATTGATGTCCTAATTAATATTGGGCGCCTGCAGTCCGAATTCGTTATGCAACTCCTCAGCAAACTTCTTTAACCCTTCAGGGGCCTCATCAGCCTCTTGGGTGGCTTCCCCAGTTCTTGGTATCGGTGTATCGATTTCATCGGTATGTCGGTATCCGGAGCTCTGGGTTGGCACATATTATGTTGGATATATATATATATATGACATTATATATATCTATATAATTATATTTATGCATCATTTGAAGCAAGTTCATAATTGTGGCACCTAAATCTACACAACGACGGCTCGACCGGTACCCGAATCGTCTAGCCGCCGACACACAGTCCATAATTTACGGAGTGTGAGTATCCCTGAGTCTCCCCGCGCGGAGAAATTGAATTAATTTGTTCCCCTGTGCGGGAAAAATTTTAAATTAAGCGGTTTTGTAATAATTACACCCTCCCTACGTGGAGTGAATTTATTGTAACCGCCCAAGCTTCGTCGACATCGTGCGGGCACGCACGTCCCCACTCACTCTCGTCTCCGGTCGGAGTTAGACTTTTCAGTCTAGTTAGGTACGTGCTCCAATCACTTGCTTATTTAGTATCTTTTCAATTGCCGCGGGAAGTGAGAGAGAGCCATATCCATGCAGCCAGTCTCCTGAGTGCATTGCTGTTGATGGAGAGAGAGAGTTTGCATGTACCTATCCTTTAAGCCCTAGAACTGTCACATTAGGGCACCCTAATTGTCAGGAGGCAGTTCCACAACTACTCCGCCTACGGGCAAACAACAGTCCCTGACCGGTCCCTTCGAATTGACCCTTTGCCTATTAGCCAACAAAATTCGGGTCTATAGCCTTTCTAATTTTTGGTCCCAAGATTGCATCATTTCGGTCCGAACCTGTGCATGTCACATTGGTCCAGGAATTCCTCGGACCGTCTAGAGAGCCCTTCAACGCTACCCATGGATCAAAAGAGCGTGAGTGCTATGCTAGTCTAGCTCGAGCATAACCTTATGGCCCACTTTGAAGAATCCATACGCCAATTAAAGAGCGGAGCTAGATGAGAGGATCCAGGCTTTAGAGGAACGACTGAAGGGAGAGGAAGGAAAAGTGAATGGCCGCGGTGATCCGGTAGCCAATCCTAGGGAAGAGAGAGATCAAGTCCGCCAGAATCAGGCTCCCCAAGGCAGAGAGCAAGAGGCCCGTGCGCCTCGAGAGAGAGACCACGATGATGAAGATATCATCCTACGAAACGTCAAGATTGACGCTCCGAGTTTTTATGGGTCCCTAAAACCCGCTACATACCTTGATTGGGAGACCGAGATGGATCAATATTTTGACTGACATCGCCACATGACCCCTGCTACAAGGGTGAGGTTCGCCAAAATGAAACTCCTAGGTCAAGTCAAAACCTACTGGTGTAACGTTGAAAATCTCCTAGTAAGGAGACGAGAGGAGCCTATAAGCACGTGGGAAGAAATGATGGAAAAGTTGAGGGAGAAGTATCTGTCACCCTCCTACCATCAGCGTCTTTTAGACCAATGGCAGAAACTCACCGAAGATGGAAAGTCCGTGGACGAGTACATCACCAAATTTGATGACTTCTTCCTTCGGAGTCGAGTCATGGAGGAGGCCTCTGTCACCCTCTCACGGTTTAGGGCTAGCCTACACGAGAGCATACAGCGGGAGCTATTCCTACGAGAGGTTAACACTCTCGAACATGCCTATCAGGTTGCTCGGGATGTCGAGCGGTTTCAAAGGGTGGTCCCACCTCGGGTCCCCACATACCGCCAACCTGAATCCTGAAACCCCGTAATGCGCTACTCTGAGAGGCCTGGCCCCTCCACTTCCTATGTCCCTACTGCTACCCCACTTCAGGCCGTTGCCTCTACCGTTCCTTTCACGAGGAACCCTTTACCTGCACCCGCTACAGTGCCTAGGCTGGAGTATACTCCGCCAATTGAGAGGAGAGATGACAAGGGAAAGGGAATCATCCCTAGCACCTACCAACCAGTCCATATCCTGAGAATTCGTTACTTTAGGTGCCATAACGTAGGACATGTTGCCTCCAATTATCCCACCCGAGCCTTAGTCATCACCGACTCCCAGTCTGTGGAGCTTCCACCTCAGGAAGGAGAAGCCAATGAGAGGTATGAGGCCGATCTTGACCTCATCGCCTAGTTTGAGGAAATTGATGTAGGGTATGATGGAACGCATGTCGAGTACATACAAGTGGGAGATATTACCGAGTGTTCAAACCAGGGAAGACTAGGTGTAGTTCGCTGTATCCTAACCCACCCCCAAGAGGACGACTGGCGTCGAACCTCCATCTTCCAAACCTACATCATGGTGAAATCCCAACTCTGTAAGGTGATCTTTGACAACAGGAGTGTAGACACGCCATTCCTGACGTCTCCTGAGAAAGTCTCATATTACCATACAACGCCCCGCGACGGCTTACGCGTTTTGAATCACTTGAGTGCTTCCTTTTCTTGAGTCTTCTTCCGCCCTTTTCGGCATCCGGAATCGTCTCGTCACGGCATTCGGACGGCATCAACATCAGTCGGACGCATCAGGAGGTTCCGGAACCAAGAAGGATGTCTGCCGGGCGGCCGCTGACTAGGACCCGGGTGGGTCTTAATGGGGGCGTCCAGGCCCCTGGACGCCCCCATGATTTTAATTTATTTTATTATTTTATCAGGGCCCAAAAATAAATAAAAATATATATATTTTAATGGAGGCGTCCAGGACCCTGGACGCCTCCATAAAAACTAATAATAATAAATATTTATAAAATGCCAGTTGGCATAAAAAAATAAAATAAATAAAAAATACATATTAATGGAGGCGTCCAGGCCCCTGGACGCCTCCATAAAAACAAATAAAAAAATCAAATTGCCAGCCCTGGTATAAAAGACAAAAGAAAAATAAAAAATAATATAATTTTGGAGGCGTCCAGGCCCCTGGACGCCTCCATTAAAACCCTCACGGGCGCCGGCCACCGAACGACGGTTTGTCGTGTGTGAAAAAATCTAAATTTTAGAGACGTCCAGCCAGCTGGACGCGCCCATTTCTGAATCACGAGGCGCCGCTCACAAAATCACGCGTTGTGCCAAACCGCGTGCGGCCGTCGTCGATTTTCGGTGGACCTGTTTGAGGCGTCCGGGACCCTGGACGCCTCCACAAAAGTATTCCAAAAAATCAATAAAAATAGAATAAAATATTATTTCGGCCCTGATGGAGGTGTCCAGGGTCCTGGACGCCTCCACCCTCTGGAGCTCTATAAATAGAGGCCCACCCCCTCAGTTCTGGGAGAGCTAAGCAGTGATCCGATAGGCTGCCGGAGCCCAGAGGCTACGGAGTCATTTTCTAACCCGTCGGGTCTTTTGTAGGTGGAGGTTATGCCGGCTTCTCGGGTGCCCACGCTCGCGAGAGGAAGGTCGTCTTCATCCATCGCGCTTCCACGTCGTCCCCACGCTACCGGAGCTCCGCCGGATTTCACCCCCGGCTCATCCAATAAGCCTTTTCTTCCCCTTCTTCTTCATAGTTCTTTACATTCATCATACTGCATCCTCTATCCCCCTTCACAAGGGCGTCTCTTCTCTTATACTTCTTGCATCCATCATCTCATTTTTCTCCCACTCGAGTCCGAGAGGGGTTTAAAAGATAACACCAACCAGGTGTGTGTCTTGCCATCATTTCGTTACTTTTATCGCAAGGATTTGAATACTACACCTTCATCTTTCTAATCCACTTGTTACTTGTTTGTCGTTGTTTTGCAAGGGTAACCGAGGAAAGCCCTCTCCGTCGGCCGGCCGAAGGGAGAGGAAGAAGCAACCCGCCATCTCCCGCTCTCGAGGTAGGCGCGATCACTTTCTTATTTTGGGGTCTTTTGGCCCCTGGCGATCACATCTTGTCATCGAGGCCGCGGCGAGTCACTTCCCCAATGGCCGTTTAAATTTCTGTTTCCTATATTCTCTTTATATTTTGTTATATTCTGCTTATATCATCGAGGCCGCGGCGAGTCACTTCCCCAATGGCCGTTTAAATTTCTATTCCTATAATCTCTTTATGTTTTGTTATATTCTGCTTATATCATCGAGGCCGCGGCGAGTCACATCTCCAATGGCCGTTTAAATTTTCGTTCTTATATTCTCTTTATATTCTGTTATATTCTGCTCTTATCATCGAGGCCGCGGCGAGTCACTTCCCCAATGGCCGTTTAAATTCCCGCTCTTTGTATTCTCTTCATATTCTGTCATCTTATTATCTGCTCATATTCTCGAGGCCGCGGCGAGTCACTTCCCCAATGGCCGTTTCAATTCTTGTTATTTAATTTTTACACCATTCCCGTCCCCCCGAGGCCGTGGCGAGTCACTTCCCGCTATGGCCGTTTAACCCCCATATTTTGCTATATCACACTTGTCCTGCTCGCCCCGTCGGAGCAATCTCCCGTGGTGGCCCCTTCTCCCCCTTCTCTTATTTCTGTGTTGCAGCAAACAAACACCAAAAAGAAAGAAAAGAGGAGCCCGCGCGCGCTCCGCGTCCTCCTCTCCGCTCTTCCACGAACCGCGTGACGTCGCTCACAGATTGGCGATCATGGTGGGACATCTACAGCTTCCTTTCGGCTACCCTTGCAAGTTCGGCACCACCCGTGCCTCTCCACCTTCGCGCCCGCGCGTGCCCCCGTTGTGCTCACGGCAGCACCGTCAGTTTTGATTGGTTCTTTGTTTATTATATGTCTGTTATTTCTATTATTTTCCCACTCCATATATCTGTCAGCATTCCATTGCATACATCCATTCCTCTTTTCTATCCTTTTTTTCATTTTTTGAGGATCACCCTTTCCCGGTGAAGGAAGGACTCTCCGTTTGGGAATTCCTCTCAACGGACTAGAATCTCCTACACTGGGACCTCCGTAAGTCCCCGACATCGAAGAATCTCCTCTTCGTTCACTGGGCTGGTTGTACCATTGAAGTTCTCCGGAGTTAGTCATTTCATTCGTGGTGAGACGAGAGACCCTAGCTGACACGGCGGTAAAACAAAAACAAACTAGGGTCCCCATTTTGTGTGAACTTCGGATCTCGCTAAAAATACAAAAAAATCATCAAAATCAAAACACAAAAAAAGACGTAAGGCATTCACTTGTGTGTTAATCTCTGCTGATCGTTTGTTGGTGTATGCTATTATGCTCTCGAAAAACATGATGGATGGCTGAATATAATTACAATTGTTTCGAGGCCGATGCCTTCCGTTATGGGTCTCAAATGCGTGACCCAGGTCACGACTCTTACGGGGTCTATAACTCAGACTGGGGCTATCAGCCTGACCCACAGGTTCATCCCATGGACATTGGCCCATCCTATAAGTCCTCATATGGAATACAGGCCACTGTTAGTGGAGCTTCCCCCTCCACTAGTGTTCCCTATGCCTGGGATTTCATGGCTTCTCATGTCGACTCTCTCAGCTCTCAACTTGGAGCCTTACAGGCTGTTATTGAGAGGAAATTTCTTCCTCCTTCCCCTCCTCAAGCCAACCCCCTTCACGCTTTCATGAATAATATTACCAAAATGGAGAAGGATTGGAAGGAGAGAAGAGATGAGTATGGCATCTGGGATATGAGTGAGCAAGAAGTTCTCCCAAGTTTTAACGATCAAGTGGATGCCGTCCACCCACCATTCATTCATTACGCTCATTCATATGGCCCTCCGCCTCCGCATTCATATCCACAAAACCCTTCATGTCAATATACACCATCTCCACTCATCAACGTGCCTCCACTACGGCGTCCATTTGAACTTGATGATCATAAAGAATTAGAAATGGCACATGATGAAATTTATGAAGATTTTGAATATACACCTACTCCGAGTTTTCTTCGTTTCCCTCTTCCACTGCTCCCACAAGAACCCCCTGCTCAGGATGAAGCCACTAGTTTTACCCCTGCTTATGAGTCATCATGGTGTCACGATGACGGGTTTACACCCCAACAACCCGCATCAATGCACCATGAATCACCTTCTACCCTTAACCCCCCACGTACCACCAAAATCCGACGTTTCCTATGTACCAAGCCTTCTACTGTCACCCCTTCAATTGTACAAATAACCCCCACACCATTGGCTTCCACTGAGCATTCCACTAACTCTTGTTCCCAACCGAGTAATCCTCCATCGTCTCCACCTAAAACCTCCACTAGCCTTGTAACCCCGAATCCAACCATTCCTATTCCTCCACTCCCCTTACCTAAACCCGTGATTAACCCTGAGCCGGGCCCATTGATTGTTGCACACGAGCCAACCTCGTCTCCTCTCGAGAACAAGGAGAAGCCCGTCGTGTCTCAACCTCCACTTACCCTTCCTATAGCCCCCATCATTGAATCTCCATTACCCGTTGAGCCTGTTGTCTCAATCTCACCTCCTTCCACCACCTCTCGGAGTGGGTGTCTTTCTACAAATACATGTGCCAAAGATGATGTTCAAGAATCGGACAAGAAGAATTTGGCCACGGCAATGCCATTCAAGATCCAAGATTTAATTTGCCGAATGCCGATTCGGGTTCTTGTGCCGGTCACCTTTGAGAAGGCCGAATTTCCATCTGCACCAATGCCCATCAAGAAGGACCCTCAGGAATTGGTGCTGACCAAATCAGGGGCCAAAATAACCACGATCACATTACTCATTGGCCAACATGCTTTCAAGCCTCTTATTACCCCTTGTTCGGTCATAGTCCAAATGGCCAATCAAAAGAAGGGGTTCTCCTCATGCATAGTGATGACACATTCTACTGCCGAGGAGATGATGAATTCTATGCTCAGGGGTGGGTCAGGGCAGTTCTTGTTGGAAGCTTTTAACATCATGTCTACTCACCACCAACTTCCATGCAAGAGGCGAACGCCTATGTTACCCAGCATGATCACGTGTGATATTCCAACAGCCTTGAGCGGTGCCCCAAAAATGAAGCTCCTTATGACGAGCATCCAACTTCCAATGATGGACACCGTTCATCTATCACAGGAGTTTTTTCCAAGGGAGCCGTTTCATGTCAAGATCCCTACTTCACAAGCGGTGCTCTTAAATCTTTGTTTTGATATTTTGCCAAGAGAGTTACCGTTCATGTACGAATGCCTTATTAGAAGTCCGTCAAATGAGAGCCTGTGGGCCCGGACCGTACTAATGGACCCGGTTGGTCAGAGAAAGAAGAGGCCTTCTGCCTGGGCACATCATTGGGATCAGCCTGCAAACCCAGGAGGCCGAGAACTCGTGTTGAAGATTGAAGGGCCGCACTATGAGAGAGTATTTACCAAGAAGAGGGAAAAGCATAAAGTGAGGCTTAAGGACAATAAATCCCTTGTTGAAGGAGCCCACATCAGTTCATCCACTTCCTATCCCGGTCCATCACTGCTCATGCTGCTATTCAACTTCTTTTTATGGGCAGTCCATTGGTTAAGGAGACGCCTCCCGTCATCTAAATCTAAGTCATCAAGCTCCTCTGCTCTAGGGTCCCCGAACCCTCACATTCCTCGTTGTCCGGAGCTTCCGGACCCCTACATTCATCCCTGTCCGGAACCTCCGGACCCCTCCCTATTTAATTCCATGTTTTTATCCATCTCTCACCCCCATCCGGAACCTCCGGATTTCTTATCTTATTCTCCATCTCTCTCAGGGCATCGCGCCCTTCCTTCCCATATCCACCTGGAACCTCCGGGCCTCTCCTTCTTTCGATTTATCCTTTTGTTCTTCCAAGTCATCACGTCCTTCATTCTTTTCACCCCTTTGAATTGTCTTTTTACACACCTCCCAGGGCATCGGGTCCCTCATGATCTTCTTCCTCCGGAACCTCCGGATTCATTTCCCCATGATTCTCCTCCTTTACGTCTGGACCCTTCGGATCCGCCTCTCTCGATTCATCAATTTCTGATTCCTCCCGATCCCGCTCCCGGGTTCGACCCGGTTCCTTCCACATTAACTTCCTCGGGCACCTGCCCGTTCTCACACTGTTTCCGAGGCTTTAGTCCTCACTGATTTCTTTGATTTCTTCTCATCCTGTAAATTCTTCTAGGTATCTTTCACCTAAATCTTGTTTTATCCCCCACTTATTTAAAATAAACCGCCCTAGTTGGAGGATTGTTGTATAGAGGAGCCTTACTGGTATTCTGTTAAGATGTCTTGATGACGATGAGGTTTGGAAATGTGTAGAAGAGACGCACTCGGGTGTGTGCGGTGGCCACGTAAATAGTCAGATGCTCGCCAAGAAGATCATTCGCCAAGGCTTTTATTGGCCCACTATGGAAGAAGATTGTGCTGTCTATGTCCGTAGGTGTGTCAAGTGTCAACTTCACGCCGATAAAATCCATTCACCATCTTCCTCACTTCATCCAATATCCTCCCCGTGGCCTTTCTCCATGTGGGCATTCGACATCATTGGTCCCCTAGGTGATCCCAATTCCCTCACCAAGCAGAAATCTTTCATCCTTACTGCGACGGAATACTTCACCAAATGGGCCGAAGCCGAAGCTTACGCGGAAATCAAGGCGTCAACAGTCTGCAAGTTCATCATGAAGAACATCCTCGCCAGATTCGGCGTCCCAAGCACAATCGTCACCGACAATGGGCCACAGTTCATTTCTCAGGACCTACAGGACCTCTGCAAAAGGTACGCAATTACATTGCATCATTCATCACCATATTACCCACAAGGTAACGGCCAAGCAGAGGCCACCAATAAAACATTGCTCAAAATCATCAAAAAAACCTGCGAGTCTAGCAAGTTTTCAGACTGGCCAGAAAAGCTTATCGAAGCCCTATGGGCCTATCGCACTTCAATCCGTACCCCCACCGGGCAGACTCCATTTGCCCTCACTTATGGTATGGAAGCGGTAGTCCCATACGAGACTCTGATCCCTTCTCTCAGGGTACAATTGGACGAGGACTTTCCCCTCGACGATCGTCGTAATTCACTCCTCGCCCAGTTGGAACTCTTGGATGAGAAGCGACTGGCCGCTGCCGAACACGCGCGTGTGTATCAAAATAGACTCGCTCGCTTTTACCAAAAGAAAGTCGTTGAGAGAAAATTCAAAGTCGGTGAGATGGTCGTAAAAAGAATTTTTGTCAAACCTGGAGGGCCGCGTTCTAAACTCCAACCCAATTGGGAAGGACCATTTGTAATTCAAGCCGTGTACCCTGGCAACGCCTACAAGCTAATCAACGCCGAAGGGACCGAGTTATCCCACCCTTGGAATGGGCTTTATCTTAAGAAATACTACCCTTAGCACAAACAAAAAAAATGATGAAAAGATAAAAACATCAAAAAAACAAAGAAATATTGAAAACCACTAAAAATATGGAAAATTCAAAATGCCGATGCCTGGCAGCCACCATGTAGTTAAGTCCCTGCATTTAACCTTCATGTTAGGATAGGGCCCATTAAGGCTTGGTAGGCACCGGGTCTTGGTTTGCCAGAACCGTGGAGACCCCTGTCCGGCCACGTCGCCTATGCTCGCTCGAAGGAAGCTAACATGTGTTCACTTATGTATTTTATTCAAAAAAGTTGGTAGCATCACCTACGGTAGGGCCACACCTAGAAGATCTCCGGAAGCTGTAATCTTTATTCTTTTCTCTTCGACCAAATGAGACAGTCGGCGCCCTTAAAACGCTGAGCATGAGAAACCGAAACTCAAACCCCAAGGGCAAGAGTAGGATCCATTTCCTCGAGCATCGATCAGTGCACGAGAAGAGGGCAGTGTCCCCGCAGGCATACAAAAAGGGAGCCCACAAACGTCAAACGACTATATCTCCCTCACAAAAAGAAATACAAAGTCAAAATCAAGAGAAAAGCATGGTCGTGACCGTGCCTGTTGCGATAAACGGAACCCCTCAAAGCAAAAGTCTGAATCCACAAAAGGGGCCGTGGAATGTAAATGCTCGAGATTTGGTCCGAAGCTGTCCGAAAGGAAAGAGTTAATGGGCCCTTATTCGCTCGCCGGGTTAACGGCTTTGCCGGTCCTCTCAGGAGGTTTATCCCCTACGCTCTTCCTTCTCCCTCTAAAGATGAAGGTTCGATGAAGTTTCTGAAGGGTGAAAACTGCCTAGGGTCTGCGACCTTATTTTAATATACACATTTGGTTGCCTACTTTGAAAAGTAAAAGCTATCGCTGTGAAGGAGTCTCCGTGTTTCTGGCTGGTCAAGACCCATGTTTACCACCTTGATGTCTTCTTGTTTAACCTCGGGCTTAGGTCAATGCAAGCACGTCACCTATGGGTGCGACGGCGTCTGATTCTGGGTCAGCGTCGCGCGGTTGGTTGTTAGGGTTCCAGGGTGTTCCATCTTATACCATCTAGAGTTGTGAGGAAACAGACCCGGGTCGGGCAAATCATTTACCTCAAACACCTTTTGGGTGAATCCCTGTGGTCGGAAGCGACTGGGAGCCTAAGCATGGCATGACGGTATTGTCATCAGGGTAAGTCTTAGCCGGCGGGATCATCATTCGAGGGGTCTAGAGGCCCAAATCAACCTAGATATGCACTTAGGATACCTGGGAGGTTAGTAAGAAACCCCTGTTCTCACGAAGGTCAGGTGCCATTTGGGTGCTTGCCGGGCGTTGGCATAAAAAAATTGAAATGATAAAAAAAATGGAAAAGAGAAAATGCACATATTTGCAAACCAAAAAAATCTTTTTATGATAAAACAAAAAAAATATCAAATATAAAAAAGAAAAGAAATCAATTTTGCATGATTACATTTACGTGCAGCATCTCACTTTTAATACCGCTTGCATTCGTGTGCTTGCCTGTCGCATTTATCATCACCGCATTTTTCCCTTGCCTTTGTTAAATAAAGGCTTGGCCCCTTGACCAGTCATCAAGGACAGTCACAGTGACCATTTGCTTATTGAGCAAGGGGCCAAGTCAGAACAGAAATTCTGATTTGTTTGTTTCAGTGATATATGCAGGGATTCAAGCAACTGAAGCAAAGGTGAAAAATAAACAAACCGAACCTTGTATTTTATTCCAAAAAATCAAAAAAAATTACATCAAGTTCCGCCCTCTCTCTCTGCATCACTCGTCCCACTACTCTCCGGGCAAAACACTCTCAAAGGTGCTACCCAACTACGAAAAGCGGTACTCCTACCGCTCTGTACTCCCCTTCCTATTTCCACATCCCGGCGTTGATCCACGGAAGCAGTAGAGAAGCTACCAACACGAAAGCCACGCTCTCGTGCTCTTCGGTAGCGCTCCTCACCATCTCTCAGCCACTGTTCAGCAAGGCCAAGGCTGATTCGGAGTTCAAATAGTTGGGCCTCCATGGCCCTTCGTTCCTCCCTTTCAGTCAATCTGTTGGCTCTTTCTCTCTCCGCGTCTCTTTCTCTCTCTGCACGTTCTCTGTCACGGTCTTCCCTCTCCAGCTGGAGAGTGATCTTCAGTTCCACGGCATCCCTAGAGGAGTCGTCATCAGGATGACGCCGCAGTTCCCTCTCCAGTTCTGCTATCCTAGCCTCCTTCTGCGCAGCTTGGGCAAGCGCTCTTCCGTCTCCTTTTCCTGCCAAGTGTACCATCTCAGATACGCGATAAGGCGTAAACCAAGAGAACTCAACACTGAAACTTTTACCTGTATACGGAGCATCCCTTCTGCCTCCGCAGCACGCTGCGTGGCGTGAGCAAGTTGCTCATGAAGCAAGTTAAGTTCGGAGGTGGGAATCCACAGGCTGGAAGAGGCACCACCTACTCCCATCGCTGGGGAAGCCGCGCCAATCTGGGCATGCTACGACCGCGTGAGTTAGCAGCCAACATCAGGAATCTGAGGATTTAATTACGAACGCGCACTGTACACCTACCAAGGCGCTCGTAGCTCCGCGGGCATCGACCAACTGTTGTTCCATCTCCGCCAAGCGAGTTCGTAAATTCGCTATCATGGCATCCCGGACATCCTGCAGCCATACGAGTCAGCATTTCCACCGGAAAACCAAAAAAAAGAGAAAAAGGAGAAAGAAGAAAAAAGAAAAAAGGGAGACCTACCTCCGCAAGTCCCCGGGGTTGGAGCCGCTCTGCGTACTTTGTCCTATATAGACGCAAGTAGTCCTCGCTATCCCGCGCCTGTGATTCTACAATCGTGCCACCCCGTTGCCAGTCCTCATACTGTTCGGGGAATTGCACACGCCAGTCAATGCAGGTCGCCGGTCCCCGTGTCTTTCTCTCGACACGAGGTGGCGCAGCTGAATCCACCCATTCTTGAGCCAGTCCTAAAGTCCTCATAACTAATCGTAGCCGAAGCGGCTCGATTTCATTCAGGCAGTGCATCCATAGTTCCCGTCCGAACCGGGCACGACTTGCTAGAACCCACGGCTGGTCGGCATCGACCATGTCTGAGTAGGGTCTCCAGTTTACCATCGCTGCAGGGAACTCCTGTAGCTCTCGCCTTAGCACCATCAGTTGGTAGGTTAAGAGTGCCGCACTCATGATGGGTTCTCACCGCCTGGCTAGCGGCACCATCGCAGGTCGCTAATGCCGAGCTCTCCCCATAGGGAGGTAATAATAGCTCCACAGCTGCTCGGCGCAGGCCATCAGAACTTTGCAAAAACACAAAAAAAATACAAAACAAGCAAAACCAAAAAAATACCTGGATGAATGGTGTGAAACCACTCACAGTCATCTCACGATCCGTTTCTTGGAATAGGCCTGCAAACAAGTGTGCCAGCATGGCGGCTCCCCAGGCATAATACCCTACTCTTTCAAGGTCTGACAGCAGCTCCAGGAAGCAACATTGGATACCGTCCCCTTTCGAGCCCAGTACCAATCTCCCCAAAAGGAAGAGGAGAAATCTCCTCAAATCTATGTTGCATCTTTCCCAGTCGCCGAAATCTGTGCAGTACACGGCGCGGCATCCTATTTATATCCTTTCCATGAACTCTTCTGAGGATTCATCGTCCCGCCGACGAGTGTCGGTGAGCCCTAATGCATCCATCAGGGACGCCCTAGCTACCGACCTATTTTTCCGACCATCCAGGTCCAGACCCAGTAACTTCTGGACACCTTCTCTGTAGTCCGCGTAAGTGACTCCGGTCACTGCCTCGCCCTCTACCTTCAGGCTTGTGATCCGGACCACATCCTCCAAGCTGGGCACCATGTGCCCCCAGGGCATTAGGAATGCCCGACTCACTGGGTCCCATCTCTCACACAAGGCTTGGATCAGAACCAGATCGGGCTTGATCGGCTCGATCCGAAGAAAGGTACCAAATCCCATCACGTCTAGCCTCGCCTTCTGAAAATCTGGGAGGCCCCTGTACGCTGCTACTACCAACTCCCATAAGATTTGTGATTTCATCACAACCTACACATACAAGGAATGGGGGTGAGGTTTGGTCAGAAGAAAGGAAGAAAGAATGAGAAAAAGGCAAGAAAACTTGGCTTACGAGTTGTGATTGGGCCCTTTCGCTGAAGTGCCCTTCAAGGTCTGAAAGCCTCCTGAAACTACTACCACTGGACCTGCTTCTCTTCGAGGAATGGGAAGATTCGCCCTCCATCCAACTCTCAGAATTTTGAACTCCTCCTCTCCCGTAAGAAATTGTGCCCCTCGAGTTAGCTCTCGATATACCTGGGAGGATAAAAGGGACAAGAATTTATAGAAATGGAAAGAGTGCGGGCCAAGATTGCCTCCATCACTTGTCAATAATAGCCCTCGCGATGAGGCACCGCCCAAGCGGTCCCATGTGTCGCTTCACCGCTCGCACAGGGTGATTGACTGGACGAAGAATAGGACGAATAGCCCCTATGTTGTCTAGGGATACCCTATCATAATTTGGAGGACGTCCGCAAAATTTGACACAGCATTCGGGAAAAGAAACTAGGGCCGTCAGTATTGACTTCGACGGCAGATTCCCGTGGAAAATGGTCACAACAAGACGCGATTCTCCGCTTGGAGCGGAGTCTCGGCAGACCTATCACATGGGAACAGTGCAAAGGAGAAGAAGTGTAGGGAAGAAGGAACGCACAAAAGAACAAACAAGCAGCAGAAAATCAAATCACTCCATTCATAATTCTACATAAGCTGTCACAAACACTACGATCATAGAGAGGTGGCGGGTCCACTAGCTTGCCAATCCTCACCATCACTCATCTCTCTGGGCACTCTCCTCCTCCCCCCCGAGGTGAGGGTCCCTCAGAAGCCTCCGGGATCCCCGTGCAATAGCACCTGCCTCGCCTCTGGGCGCCTGCTCCGCAGCAGTGACTCGCTGCTCCTCCCGTGGCGTGGCAAAGAAGCCACTGGCGGCAAAGCGACCGGACTGGCGGAGTCGCTCCCCGAACTCTCGCGCTCTCTCGTAGCTCGTCTCCATCCCTCCTAGCCTCTGCACGACGGCCTGAAGGCCCAGCTGGAGCTCCCTCACTTGGGCCTCCAAGGCCCTCCTCTCGGTCAGATCTCGCTGTCGCTCGGACCTTCTCTCGGCTTTCTCTCTCTCTGCCTCTCTCCTCATCATCTGCAGAAGAACCCTTAACTCCAAGATGTCTGGAGAAGGTCTCTCCTCACCGCGATGCCGCAGCTCCGCTACAGTCGCCACCCAGGCGTCACGCTCCTCTTTCACCCGGGTCGCGCGGGCCACCGCACCGACAAGTTGCTCCCGGAGGGAGGCAATCTCGAGAAAAGGGGCCGAGGAACTAGAATATCCGCCAGTCACTCCCACCGTCGCTGTCTGCTGAGCACGCTGGAATAAAATAAACAATGGCCGTCAGTGAAACTCCAAAATCTGAAGTTAAAAGTGCGGCACATAACTTACCAGGAGCGACAACTCATGTTGAGCGACGGCCAGCTGCCGCCTAGTCTCTGACAGTTGGGCGCGCGAGCCGCCGATGCCACGCGTATCCCCAGCTTGGGGAAGCCCCGCGTAGCTCTCTCTCTGCCGCCGCAGGAAGTCGGCACTGTCCTGCACCAGTATCCCCCCTTGCTGTCCAGGGAGACGTACGGGCCACTCCTCGAGCCTCGCCTTGCCGCGACTCTCCCTCCTGACGCGGCTCGGCTCGTCCGCACTCGCCCACTCATCGGCCAGACCCAGGGTCCTTGCCATGTCCTGCACCAAGAAAGGGGTCCTATATCAGTCAAAAGGAACGCGTCCCCTGTCTAGGACGCGTCCATCATTTGAGTGCAACACTCGCCGAACCCTTTCCCCCCTCGCGCGGCTCGCTTCAAAACCCAAAATGAATTAAAAGAGGAAGAGATCGAAGCACCTACCGGACCGTGTTCACCTCCTCCCACGCCATCGGGCCCCTCAGGTCCCTCGGGGGCCTGGAGCGGCCCTTCCTCCTCCATGGACGCCGTTCCGTGCTCGGGCGCGTCCCTCCTTAGGCGAGGGGTCCCGCGTCCCTCTCCACCTTCACCGTGGTCAGGCCCACCGAACTCCATCGATCAAAAGAGGAGGAAGACGAGAAAGGGGACAAGCGAGTTTCGGCAGAAGGCGGGCTCGTTTGCGGGTAAGGCACGGGAGAAGAAAGACCACCCGACGCTTTAAATTTGAATTCAAGGATTAAGACGCGTCCTCGCGCCTGGACGCGCCCAAAAGGGGGAAAAGGAAACAAAATCCCCCCGTGCAAAGCGTAGTTCTCCGCTGTTCATGGCAAGGTCTCGCGGAGCGTGCCTCAAAGGACAACTCAGTGCAAAAAAGAAAGTGTGGGAGAGAGAAAGGTACACACAACACAAAAAAGCCATTTCCATTTCATATAATAGCCGAAAGTA
This sequence comes from Amorphophallus konjac, assembly GCA_022559845.1. Classification (NCBI taxonomy): domain Eukaryota; kingdom Viridiplantae; phylum Streptophyta; class Magnoliopsida; order Alismatales; family Araceae; genus Amorphophallus; species Amorphophallus konjac. The sequence continues at coordinate 190,592 of JAHNEJ010000167.1, forward strand.
CATCATACAGTGAGAAGGGTGACGTGTACAAGCAACTCTCTAACTCTCACCACCACCCTCCTGGTCATCTCTCTCCTCCCTCCTCTGCCGGGGATCCCTAGGGGGCCTCTGCGAACCCTGAGAAGCCGTGCTCGCCTCGCCCTGCGGTGGCACTCCAGCCTCGAAGGCGCGACGACGCTCCTCGGCCGAAGAAACCAGATAGCTGCCCATGGAAAAAGAACCAGACTGACGAAGTCGCGCCTCGCGTTCCTTCGCCCTCTGGTACCGCTCCTCGCTCTCCCGAAGCCTCCCCTCCGCCGTGCCGAGACTCAATCGGAGCTCCAGCAGTTGGGCCTCTAGAGCCCTCCTCTCGGTCTGATCCCGCTGTCGCTCCTCCCTCTCTCTCTCCTTATCCCTCTCCCTCTCTCTCTCCACGCTCTCCCACTCTCTCTCCACGTTCTCCCTATCCCTCTCCCTCTCCTCTCTCTCCCTCATTGCCTCTCTCCTCGACAGCTCAAGGGCGATCCGCAGATCCAGCACGTCACGAGGGAGCTCCTCAGCCTCCCGTCGACGCTCCTCCTCCAGCTCCGTAATCCGGGCGTCACGCTCTGCCACCCAGGCATCGCGCTCCTGCTCAGCACGAACAGCACAGGCCAGGGCCTCCAGAATCTCGGCCACCTGTCAAAGCACGCATGCACCGTAAGAGAACAGTGATAGAAGGAAAGCAGCTAGAAAAGGGTCGGGGCCAAGCAAACACTCACTCGAGCCTCGCGGTCACGCTCGGCCTCCTCAGCCCGAGCCACCGCGTGCGCCACCTACTCTTGGAGGGCAGAAACCTCCGGAGGAGGGCCCCACGAACTGGAACCCGCTCCACCAGCCATCCCGGCTGCCGCTGTCTGGTGGGCCCGCTGAAACACGGGGCAAACGTCAGTCAAAGGCTAAGCATCAAAAATCCAGGTCACAAAAAATGCATTGCATATGCTCACCAGGATCTCCAACTCCTGTCGGATGGCCACCAACTGCCGCCTAGCGTCCGCCAGCTGGGCCCGCAGGTCGGCAATCATGTTGTCACAAGCATCCTGCATTGCACATAAGTCAGTACCACATGCATATACATATAGAAGGGTGAAGCATTTTCATTTCACACTTACCCCTGCCATACCACCGAGGGAGAGGCGGTCCCCGTACGTAGCTCGATATCGTCTCATGTAATCTGTGATGTCCTGTACGTGGGACACCATTGGGACCCCGCCCTGCTGCCAGTCCTGGTACTGTGCTGGGAAGCGCGTACGCCAGTCCACAATCTTCGCCTTCCCCTTGGTCTTCCGCCCAATGCGGGCCGGCGCATCTACGTCAACCCACTCCTGGGCCAGCCCCAACGTCCTCATGACCAGTCTAAGCCGCAGCGGCTCAATCTCGTTCAGACAATGGACCCACACGTCCCGCCTGAAGCGAGGAAGACCCGCTACAACCCAGGGCTGGCCAGCATCGCCCATGCCCAGGTAGGGCCTCCACACCACCTGCATCACCATACATACATTATGTTAGTTACCATTCAGTCACATGCATAAACACAAAAAAAAAATCATACGCATCATACCATGGCCTCGGGATACTCGCTCAGCTCCCGACGAAGTGACGCCAGCTGGTAGCCGTGGGGTGCTGCAACCACGACCGGCCTCCACTGCCGCGCCAGAGGCACGGCCCTCCTGTTCTCATGCCTAGCTCTCCCCATCGGGAAATAGTAATAGCTCCACACCTGCATCCATCATACATCATTAGTACAATAATTGCATATTTAACTGTGGAAATGCATAAATAAAATGTTTACCTGGAGGAAAGGTGCGAAGCCGCTGACTGTCGTCTCCTTCTCCGAAGTCTGGGAGAGATCAGAAATCAAATGGGCAAGCAGAGCCGCTCCCCACGCCTAGTGTCCCACTCTGTCCAGATCCGCCAAGATCCCGAGGAAACGATAGTGGATGCCATCCCCCTTCATCCCCAGCAGAAGGCGGCCCAGGAAGAAGAAAAGAAACCTCCGAAGATCTAGGTCCACCAGCTCCCTCTCGCTCGGATCCTGGGTGAAAGCTGCACGAGCATCCCCCTCCAGTCGAGCCAAGAACTCCGCTCCAGTCTCGCTAACCCGCTGGCGCGGGTCGACGAATCCGAGCGCCTCCATAATCTCCACTCGTCCGACTACCCTACTGTCTCTATCAGTCACGCTCGTCTCTAACCACAGCAGGTCCAGGGCACTCTCTCGATAGTCGGGGTAGGTGACCTCGCTGACTGCCTCTCCGTCAACCCGTAGCCCGGTAATCCGAGCCACGTCCTCTAGTGTCGGCACCATGTGCCCCCAGGGCATCAAAAACGCCCGGCTCGGTGCGTGCCACCGCTCCCTCAATGCCTGGATAAGAGGAAGGTCGAGCCGGAAGGGCTCGATCCTAAGGAAAGCTCCAAAGCCCATGGCGTCCACACGCGCCCTCTGGAAATCCGGCAGCCCACGGTATGCTGCCACCACCAAGGACCAGCTGATCCGGCCCTTCATCACGCCCTGCACACCACAAAAACCAACAAAGAACACATCAGCATCATGAACAGTAATAAACAATAACACTGTATATACTATTTATTCTTTTTATTTTATTTTTTTTAAAAAATATATATATATATATATATATTATTTTTTGGAGGCGTCCAGGCCTCTGGACGCCCCCAAACCAAAAAATCAAAATAATAATAATAATAATAAATTAGGAAAAAAAATTTCAAAAAAAAATTTATTAAAAAAACAGGGGCGTCCAGGCCTCTGGATGCCCCCATAATAAAAAATAATAAAAAATATAATAAAAAGAAAAAAGGGGGTTAAAGTATGTATATAATCCAAACAAAAGAAAAAAAGGAAAGAAAAAGAAAAACCACAAAAAAGATAATAATTAAGGGGACGGGGGTCCGAAACATCCAAATGCCAGATTTTATTCCATCAGAAAGCAGAATGAGCTACATCAGGGGTTTAGGCGCCTTAGGCCTTAACTTCCCCAGTTCGGTTACATAAGCCCTCCACGGCTCGCATTCTTCCACCACGTGCGCTAACGCCTTTCCTGCAACACTTGTCTTCCAGGGAGCTTTAATGGCCTTCGCTTCCTTCGCGTCCGCTTCAGTGCCCAACTCCCTCTTCTTCAAAGGAACGATGCCAGTCGGTGGCGGGAACGAATGGCGTGAGATGCCAATCTGGAGGCAGCACCGATGCGCGTTGTAAAGAACAAACTCGGTCGCGCCGATCAGTTGAATATCAACTTCGGGAGAAGGCCTCATGAGGAGATCTAGCGAAAGCAAACATGCTGGTGCGCAAGTAAAGAAGCCTTGTGTCACGGTGCGGAAGTGAGACCGCCAGTCTTCACGTTTCTTCAGCCACGGAACGCGGTTCACTACAGTACCACCGAAGCCTAACACGTCGGCTATGTGATGAAGAGGGCTTTGTTGGAAGAGCTTCGAAGCGGTTGGCATTCCCTCGCAGTGGTCGAATTTGAAATGTAAATCCAGCCAGCAATTCAAGACAAGTGCACAACCAAATGGAGGCTTACCCATGCTCGAAGCAGTAAGACCGCTGTAAAGATAGGCAAGGACGGCGGGTCCCACCCTCTTTCCACGCCAGATCCCGCAGATAGCACCCAGTTGGTCTTCCTCCACCATGTTGTCGGTATAAGGGAACAAGAGAGCACCCGCCAGACAAATGGTGAACCCCTTCATGATTCCCTCCAAATAGTCATCGTCTGGTGACCCTCTCAGGGCGTCCATGACCCACTCCGTAAGCTTTTGGAGATCGATCCCCTTTTAAGTACGGACCTTTCTGGCTGCGTCGGGCGACATGAAGCTTCCAAGGACACTTTCAGAAGTCCCCCGTGTCAGCATCCGCATAGCCTTCACCTTCCCGTCACTCTTGAATTTCTTCAATCCGAGCAGAAGTTCCACCTCCTCGAGGAGGATGGTCACCTCAAAGGTCGGGAAGATAAAAGTGTGGGTCTGGGGATGCCAGATCTCCACTAGTGCGCCCATAGCCGCCCAGTCCATACGAATCTTCTCGTAATGCTTGGCGTGAATAAGGAGCCCCTGCAGATGCCACTTCGAGAGTATGGCCCTCATGCCAATGGAGATATTGGAAGTTAGCTTTGAAAGCCACGGCAGCTTGGAAAACTTCCTCGGGCCTGGGAAGAGTGGATATGGCTAGAAGAGGAAAGAAGAAGAAAGGAAGTAAGTAAGAAGAAGGTTCACATGGAAAATTTGAAATGAATCAGCTTACCATATGCGACAAGATCGTCCCACTCAGATGACCCTCGAGGTCGGAGAGTCGCCTGATCTCGCTGCTAGGCTTACTCCTCTTCATAACGCGGGAAGACTCTCCTTCCATCCTGAAATCTCTAGATTCTCCTCTCCTTCCTCTCCTAAACCCACCTTGGTGCATTTGAATGAACTAGTCTAAGGGGAGTTCTTATAGGAAGGGAACATCGCTACAGGACAGAACATGTCACATCAACGGTCGCTATCAGATTTTGGTCTGGATCTCCTTTATACTGTGGTGCGATTCTGCTATGATTCTGCTACTTTATGATGTTGCTAACCTTTGCTGGCCTGTGCAGGTTTTACTAACGGACGTCTTTGTCCTATCTCCTGTCCCACCTTTCATTGGTTGGTCCCACCATGTCATGCATCGTAGTATATGATACGTACGCTACTAGAACATGCCGAGGACCGTGCGGCCCGAACGAATCTGGGATCTGAGTTCCCCTTCAACAAAAACGGTGATGATCCCGGAAGAATTTGGGTTGTACGGATAGGCCGTCAATTTGTGATAGAATGGGGACGACGGTTCCATTTAGTGAGTTGGTGCGCGGATAAACGGGCCCCAGCCCAGTATCAGCTCACCGGGTCGGTATCCTGACCCGTTCTTCACAAGTTGATAATATTATCCTTGGCTATTTTCTATTTTAGTTTGTTTTAAATTTTTCTTTGAACCCAGTATGTATTCATATAGGACTTTGATTTATTGCGGAAGATCATTCAAGTGATTCGATTGTGAAAGCCGTTGTGCTCCAATTCCCACAAATATGAGATATTCCACTCCGCATGAAATACTGAGTTTTCTTGAGACAGCCCCGACGCTGCTCTTCCAAAGGAGACCCTTGTTTGGACAGACCCTCAGATATTCCTTTACCTTTCTTGACCCACCTTGGCCGCATCACTTCCACATTGGCTGGTAGCCGCTCCCCAAAGGTGAAACCTCCGGTTTATGACCCAGGTACTTCCACACCGAGAAGTTGGTCTCCTTTTGTTTCGTGCCTGAGCGCACATCTCACCCTCCCTTATTTGATCTCCGTCCAAGCAATCGTCAATATTTGAAAGACCTTCTTCAAGGTCGCCTCATTGAAACTCCAGGAAGGATTCCAAACAGTAACGTCAAAAGCGTGTCTCATCACACCTTGGCATCAACTTATCAGTCCGCTCCCACTTCACTCCACTCCACTTCGATACCATTCCACTACGTGTCGCTCCCTTGCAAAGCAGACGCCAAGGCGGGACAGCTGTAGACACGCCATTCCTGACGTCTCCTGAGAAAGTCTCATATTACTATACAACGCCCCGCGACGGCTTACGCGTTTTGAATCACTTGAGTGCTTCCTTTTCTTGAGTCTTCTTCCGCCCTTTTCGGCATCCGGAATCGTCTCGTCACGGCATTCGGACGGCATCAACATCAGTCGGACGCATCAGGAGGTTCCGGAACCAAGAAGGATGTCTGCCGGGCGGCCGCTGACTAGGACCCGGGTGGGTCTTAATGGGGGCGTCCAGGCCCCTGGACGCCCCCATGATTTTAATTTATTTTATTATTTTATCAGGGCCCAAAAATAAATAAAAATATATATATTTTAATGGAGGCGTCCAGGACCCTGGACGCCTCTATAAAAACTAATAATAATAAATACTTATAAAATGCCAGTTGGCATAAAAAAATAAAATAAATAAAAAATACATATTAATGGAGGCGTCCAGGCCCCTGGACGCCTCCATAAAAAATAAATAAAAAAATCAAATTGCCAGCCCTGGTATAAAAGACAAAAGAAAAATAAAAAATAATATAATTTTGGAGGCGTCCAGGCCCCTGGACGCCTCCATTAAAACCCTCACGGGCGTCGGCCACCGAACGACGGTTTGTCGTGTGTAAAAAAATCTAAATTTTAGAGACGTCCAGCCAGCTGGACACCCCCATTTCTGAATCACGAGGCGCCGCTCACAAAATCACGCGTTGTGCCAAACCGCGTGCGGCCGTCGTCGATTTTCGGTGGACCTGTTTGAGGCGTCCGGGACCCTGGACGCCTCCACAAAAGTATTCCAAAAAATCAATAAAAATAGAATAAAATATTATTTCGGCCCTGATGGAGGTGTCCAGGGTCCTGGACGCCTCCACCCTCCGGTGCTCTATAAATAGAGACCCACCCCCTCAGTTCTGTGAGAGCTAAGCAGTGATCCGATAGGCTGCCGGAGCCCAGAGGCTACGGAGTCATTTTCTAACCCGTCGGGTCTTTTGTAGGTGGAGGTTCTGCCGGCTTCTCGGGTGCCCACGCTCGCGAGAGGAAGGTCGTCTTCATCCACCGCGCTTCCACGTCGTCCCCACGCTGCCGGAGCTCCGCCGGATTTCACCCTCGGCTCATCCAATAAGCCTTTTCTTCTCCTTCTTCTTCATAGTTCTTTACATTCATCATACTGCATCCTCTATCCCCCTTAACAAGGGCGCCTCTTCTCTTATACTTCTTGCATCCATCATCTCATTTTTCTCCCACTCGAGTCCGAGAGGGGTTTAAAAGATAACACCAACCAGGTGTGTGTCTTGCCATCATTTCGTTACTTTTATCGCAATGATTTGAATACTACACCTTCATCTTTCTAATCCACTTGTTACTTGTTTGTCGTTGTTTTGCAAGGGTAACCGAGAAAAGCCCTCTCCGTCGGCCGGCCGAAGGGAGAGGAAGAAGCAACCCGCCATCTCCCGCTCTCGAGGTAGGCGCGATCACTTTCTTATTTTGGGGTCTTTTGGCCCCTGGCGATCACATCTTGTCATCGAGGCCGCGGCGAGTCACTTCCCCAATGGCCGTTTAAATTTCTGTTTCCTATATTCTCTTTATATTTTGTTATATTCTGCTTATATCATCGAGGCCGCGGCGAGTCACTTCCCCAATGGCCGTTTAAATTTCTATTCCTATAATCTCTTTATGTTTTGTTATATTCTGCTTATATCATCGAGGCCGCGGCGAGTCACATCCCCAATGGCCGTTTAAATTTCCGTTCTTATATTCTCTTTATATTCTGTTATATTCCGCTCTTATCATCGAGGCCGCGGCGAGTCACTTCCCCAATGGCCGTTTAAATTCCCGCTCTTTGTATTCTCTTCATATTCTGTCATCTTATTATCTGCTCATATTCTCGAGGCCGCGGCGAGTCACTTCCCCAATGGCCGTTTCAATTCTTGTTATTTAATTTTTGCCCCATTCTCGTCCCCCCGAGGCCGCGGCGAGTCACTTCCCGCTATGGCCGTTTAACCCCCATATTTTGCTATATCACACTTGTCCTGCTCGCCCCGCCGGAGCAATCTCCCGTGGTGGCCCCTTCTCCGCCTTCTCTTATTTCTGTGTTACAGCAAACAAACACCAAAAAGAAAGAAAAGAGGAGCCCGCGCGCGCTCCGCGTCCTCCTCTCCGCTCTTCCCCGAACCGCGTGACGTCGCTCACAAGGAGTTGTATCAATATAGTCTCTTCAGACTTTGTCTGCCGTCTAGGTCTACCTACACACCCTCATCCTAGGTCATACAACGTGACTTGGGTTGACGACACCTCTATCCCAGTCACCACTACATGTGTCATTCCCATCTAATTCCAGTCCTACCAATGACAGATCTTGTGCGATGTAGTGCCTATGAAGGTCGGAAGCATCATCCTAGGACGACCATGGATCTATGATGTAGACCTTACTACATTTGGTCGGTCCAATCAGTTTTCCTTCTCCCACAACGGAAAGAAGATTCAGTTGTACCCGACATGCCGAAAGGTGACCCAGGGTAAGAATTCCACCTCCGCCCCCATTGGAACCCCCAAGGTCAAGGAGAGTCCTCGAACTCCTAATGAGGGGAAACTTCTCATTCTCTCTCATGCACCTATCACACCCGTTCCTAAGGCCCCTAAGGTTAGTCATGACCCAGTTAGGCGCCTTAACTTCATAGGTGTCCGTGAGCTGAATAGAGAGGTTACCGAGGGTGCCTGTAATGCCCCGGATCTTTGCTGGATCCTTGGTGGATCTTTGTCGGATCTTTATCAAGTCTTTCGGATCCTTTTTGGAGAGTTTCGGATCGCTTTTGTAGCTCCCGAGTTGAGTTTTACGATCCATGTGGGCTTTTCCCTCGTACTAGTTACGGAACCCTACGGTGAGTTTATTTCTCAATTCATCGACTCGTGGACGCCACAGTTGCGATGTACTCTTCGAGCCGATCGTTTCGAGTATTTTTACATATTTTTCTGAATTAGGGCATTTTTGACGTATTTTATGGAATTTCAGAAATTAGATAAAATTTCTAATTTCTTTTTTTATAACCCCCCCTCCCTCTCTTCTCACTCACGCCCTCACTCCCACTCTCTCACGTTCTCTCTCGTTCTCTTACCCTCTCGGCTCCGGCTGCTGACGGAGGCGACCGTGGGCGAGGTAGCGACGTCGGGGAGATGCTGAGGCGCGTGGTGGAGCGAGGATCGGTGCGGTTTGGGCGCGATCCTGAACGGTGGATTCAAAGCCGACGGTTCGGTTCGTGATGTGGTTTTCGGCTCGGTTTAGTCGCTTCGGCGCTTGGTTTCTTCGGTGGAGGTAGGGAGATGGATTGCCACTACGTTCTGTACGTTTTCCCTACCCATGCGTGCGATTTGGTGCTCGATCGGGAGAGGTTGGGCCGAATTAGTGAAAACCGTAGTTTTGGGGGTTTTCAGGGTTCTCCGGAAAACGGCAACCATTTGCGGCGTGGTTAGTGTCAAAATGACCGCTGGGATGTCTGGATCCCATTCACGTCAGTTTCGTGTCAATCGGTTGTCATTCAGGGCCGGTAGGAGTCCGGGAACCCCGGTGACCCGTTTTGGGTCGATTCGTCAGAATCGCCCCGTTCGTGCGTTTCGGTGCGTGCATGTGGCGTTTTCAGGCTCCGGGGTGTTTTCCTGTCGTGTGGCGTTGTTTCCCTACGCTACAACGTGAATGGGGCGTGGAATGGGCCGATTCGGCCGTTCACCTGTTCTGCGCGTCGGGTCACTGTAACGGTCATTCTAGAGGCCCTCACTTGCTGTAACGACCCCTCGATAGACCGTTACGCTTGCTGCTTGCTTTAGGTTTTTCGGGGTGAGCGTTCTGTGATGCGTCTAGCCTAGACCGTCACATGGTCCTGACGTACTAGGGGAGGTGCGTTACGGCGTGTTAGTCCTTTCGAGGCTGGGTGAGCGTGACGGTCCAATCTTAGACCGTCACACACCTCTGACGCGCCTATGTTGGTGCGTCACAGCCTGGGCGTTCCGTGAAAACCGTGCCAGTCGATTTGTGGAGCGGCTCATCCTTCGTGCGTCACAGCCTTGTAACGCACCTTCCTTGGGCCGTTACTTGCTGTTTGACCAATTTTGACTGGCTAGGTCGGTTGGTGTAACGCACTGTGGGAGATGAAAAAAAAATATTTGATTTTTTTTATTTTAGAATATCTTTATTTGATATTTATTCAGTTATTTTTTGTTTGTTTATTTTGTTTATTAATTAGGCGTACCAGTCACTAGCGTGACAGTTTATTGTGCGCTCGACCTGACTCAGTCAGTCGATTGTGATATTCGTGTCAGGACCCGGAGTCCGTCATACCATAAAGGTTATGACGTTAATTACGTCCTTCCAAAGAAGGACAATCCTTGATTAGTTGCCAAGAAAGGATGCCTCGGGGGCAAAACAAGATAAGACTATTACACTAACTCCGCTAACGGGATGGGAAACATGCATAGAAAACCATGCTACGCGGGACATGATAACAATGTTATGGCGCAAATTCGGCAGCATATCCCATTATTTTAGACTATGCCAAAGGGGGAATATAGGTCATCCACCCACGGAATGCCGGGATGGAAGCCAAAAGAGAGGCGGGCGTAGCCCTGGATCCAAAAAGGATTTGAGTGAGACGGGACAGTGTCCATTACCACAGTGTTTGTTGATATTCCCTTCAGAGACCATTGGGGGACTTGCAATGGCAGGACTCCCAGGGTCAGTAGGGTTAAAAGAAAACTTGACGGTTAATGGCATACAATATCGGGGTAAGACCCCGTTAATATAGCTCTGTTTAGACATGGATGAAGAGCCATGAGACCCTCATGATATGATGGGGGTTAGCATGAAGGTTAACAGGAGTGGGACATTGGGTTTAGACTGGATCTAGGCTCAATGAAGTTGCTGAGACGCCGGATGTTTGAGTGGTAGCTGTTGTTAAGATGAAACAGCATAGATGGGAGCCGACGTGAAGGCCAAACGACGCGGTGGGGTCCCGGCGCGATGATGAGCTCACAGGTTATCGGCACGATAAGTGGCCGGCGCGACCAACGTCTCGGCGCGCCCATCATGTTTCAAGACTTAGAAGGCTTTTTGAGGTTGAGGGGGGAGCCCTCTTATGTTAAGTAAGGATCTCACAGGTTTGGCCATGGTGGTAGTTGGGTGAGGTGGAAAGTGAGGGTGGACTCGTCCACGGAAGGTCTAGGGAGACCGTATGACTGTGACGGTTATGTTCCCCTGTCATAGTGGGCAAAGGATCATGAGATGGTCTGCCTCAGATCTCTGCCACACAGTTGAGGGTAGATTCATAGTTTCAGTGAAAGCGTCACACGATGCGATAAAGTAAGGATTCGTGGATGAATTTTGGCAGCATTTCCCCTTATTTTGGACTGTGCCAAAAGGGGAATATAGGTCATCCATCCACGAAGTACCAGGATGGAAGCCAAAGGAGAGCCGGGCGTAGCCCTGGATCCAAAAAGGATCTCAATCCCATGGGACAATGTCCACTTGTAATGGGATGCATCAATATCCCCTAGATAGCCAACGGAGAACATGCAGTGGCAGAACTCCATGACTTAACGGGGTAGCAGAATGTAGGGGGGTTTAACCCCATCAATTTGGCTCCCATGAGGGTCGAGTGAAGGACACTATTTCTCTTCAGAGTGATGGGGTCTTGTGGCTATGGGTCATCGGGCTCAAAACTGGTGATGGCATCGGCACGAGGCTATCGGCTTGGACGGGAGTCGGCATGAAAGAGAAAAAGGATCTCGGCGTGTCGGAAAGAACTCAATCCGGCGCGGGCAGCACTCGGCGCGAGACTTGCGCCGAGGGAGGGTCGCGTCGGGGGGCTTTGGGATCAGGGTTTTCAAAGGTCAGGAGCCGAGGGTTTCAGAGGGCTCTTTGAAGTTTTTAACGGGGGTTTATTCAGAGGATCTTGAGATGGCCCTAGGGGGAGCGAGGCTATCTCTGAGAGAAGGGGGTCTTCACTCGGGGGCCTCACTGGGAGCAGGGCCATGGGCTGATTCATACAGACCTTGATAAGAGCATGTTCCCAACTACCTCTGCAAGGGAGAAGCCATGAGATAGGCTGTCTCAGGCTCTCACTGCTATCGCGGGGATAAAACTGTGGAGACGATTCGACTGAAATCACTCGGACAATCCGAAGGATGTGCACTCAATGGAGCATAATCTATTCACAGCAGCTACCAAATACATTAGGCTCCGAAGGAACAGAGAGGGAGAAAATAACCTCGCCCTTGACATTTTATTTCACTGCAAATGACTCATACATTCAATGTAGCAGAAAATAAAGATAGAAGCAGACTACGAAGGTCTGAATACAGATGCCGCCCTTTTACAACCGAGCTATGCCAGCATTCGAAGTCATCGAAAACACATTACTCGGGCATAGAGCGGAAGAACAGAAACGAAAAAAAAAAGAGCTAGACTCAAATGAAAGATAGGCATGGGGAAGAATATAGCCCCTCAGGGCATCTTGGCACCGATCCCACCTTGAATCTCTCATCCGAGCTTCTGAAACTCTTTTCTATCTTTAGCTCCTATAGAGGGCTCTCTGCTCTTTTCAGTGGCACCCTCGATCTATTATCTCTTATCTCCTTCTTCTCTTCTATGCTCTGTGTCTTCCTCTTCTGTTGTTGTTGTTTTTTTTTGTATTGTTCGAAGGCAGCAGCCTTTATAGAAGGGTGGGCTTCTGTTCCCGGCGTGAGCTTCTCGGCGCGCCTCAGCATGCATCATCTCGGCGCGCCTGGCTTCGTATTGGGCTTGGCCCATCTGTTCAGAACCCGGCGCCGGAAGAGGCTTATCTAATGGGCTTCTTTTCATTGCTCTGGTGGGCTTCTTGGTATATTCCTCTTGAGGCTTGTTTAGCACCTTGCGTTCACGCCCATGTGTGAGGCAGTGTGAATCCCTTTTCATGAGAATCAGAATTATCTGAGGTTTCTCTTCAGCAGGCAGATGGTTGCCTGAATGTTGTTATAATTTTATTAGCCCAACTATCTGACTGATAGCAGTGCTGGACAGCGGCCTAGCGAGAGATGGCTTTAGCCGGACAGAGTGTTAGGGGTAGTGGACCTCTTCTATTCTGATTCTCATTACTTCCAGGGATGGTACATGAGCCACACCATTGGTTGACCTTCAGGGCCATGAGTCTGATTTGGTCTCTTCTGGTATATTTTAGGTGTCAACACGCACCTACCCCATGCGCCAGGTGGCTGTGGCGGACTCAGGCTGATCCGTCACACGCCGTTTCTCGGTGTTGAGGCTCCGGGTTTGTTGGCCCTGACGGCCCTGTCTGGGTGCGTCAGGTGCTGTAACGCACTTGGCCTGGTGCGTTACGTGCCTCGTGTTGTAGTTGTTGGCCTGTTGGCCCTAACGGCCCTAGTTGGGTGCGTCAGAGCGTGTAACGCGCCTGTGCTAGGCCGTTACAGTCCTGTTGTGGCCGTGATGGCCGTTGGGTTGTTCGGTGTTCGCCCTTGTGTTGGTCGGTCGTAGGTTTGTGTTCTAGGGCTGTGTTTGTGTGGTAGTGGTCTTCAGGATCGGTCGGGTTAGGTGACTGGGTGTGGTCTTTTCCCTGACTGCGATAGTTCCCTAACGACGCAATCTAGAACTGCTAATGCCCTTGCCTCTGGTTGCGTGGTGGATGTTCCTTGACTGCCGGGTCTGCCTAGCGGTTGAATGACGGTCTATTCGGCTAGAGTGTTGTTATTGCTGCTTCAGTTTCTGCTTGTCTTGGCTTGATCTCGTGGTTTACCCGTGACCCGTGGGTGTCTGTTGACGTCCTATGAGAGCACTAACCATGATGGGACAGCCAGGAGTGCTTGTGCATGCCGTGTGTGTGTCGGTGTTGTCTGGCTCCGGTCAACCGGGGGTTACCCAGGGGTTGACGGGTGGCCTTGCGTGTCTCGGCAGTTCTATCCAGTTCGAGACATTGGTTCTGGATGTCTCGAGGTGTTATTCTCACCTCGGTCTACGCGTCCATACGTGCTGAGGGTGTTCGGTGTTCCCTCAGGTCTCCGTGTGTCGTCTCTTGCAGAGTGTGTCGTTTCTGTGGCTTAGAAGTTAGACCGATTGGCGGCTTGTTCCACTGTTCGTGATGATCTTGCCTTTGAGTCGTCCGACTCAAGGATCGTTGCACTGGTAGGTCTAGTTGCCTTATCCTGAGTCGGTCGACAGTTGTCTGTACTGCCATTAGTGCTTGGAAGTACGGTTGACAGTGTCTGTTTAACCTGTCTGTAGTTCGACACTTGTGTTTTGGGTCTCTGTGTTCGTGAGCCTCCACTTTCTGTTACCCTCGACTTTCAGTTGTCGACCCACCTCAGGAGTGGTGGGAGGGGTGTTCCCGTTAAATGGTTCCTAAGCTAGTTCCATGGGCTCCCAGCTCACTTACCGAAGCGTCCTACGGGGGGAGAATACTAGTTAGAGGCCTGGCTTAGGCGAGAGCCAGTGTGTGCACACGTGGTCAGGGGCTTTGGACGAGATGCCGATGGGCGTTCCCCTGCCTAGTTACTCGAACTCGGTTGCAGTCCTGGTTCTGGTTCGGACAGAGAGTACCGGAGACTCCGCCTGTTCGGTTAGGCGTTGTTAGGCTCGATACGGGTGGCGCAGCATAAGACGTCAGTGGACGCAGCTGGCTATGGAGAGGTACTCCCATCACGTGACATGTGACTCTCGACATTTCTGTGCGTCGTGACCTTCCCGGGTTAGCCTTTCCGTGGCTGTACTCGAGGTCAGCGTTCTGTCGCCTCCGCGACGTTCTGGTCGTGCGTGGGGCAGTGTGCACGATGTTCTGGTCGTGTTGTCGGTTGTCGGTCTAGGGTTTCCTAGGCTTTCTTGTTGTCCTTGCAGGTCTTCGCTTTAGGCCTGGCATTTTGTCGACAAATCGGCAACTCCTGACCGTGTCAGCTCTGAGTCGCCTTCCTACTGTTGCTTGGAGTAGTTTGGGGTGCGGAGGTTAGTTCGGTAGCCGTTGTTTGACACGGGCTCTTCCCCCTCTTCCTTAGCTTGCTCCCTACTCCTGCTACCCATCTGTTCCTGTACTGCGTTCTAGTGTAGACTTGCAGCTTTCTAGTGTAGCTTTCCTGTTTGGCTACTGCTGTCGTTTACCTGCAGTTTTAGCGTGTTACTGCGTATTTTTCAGTGGGGATCCGTGTGACCCCTATTGAGCCAGTGACACGAGGCTCACCCCTACTTTTCAGGTGGGGTGACGTTGTTCGTTCTGCTTCCGTGTGGTTCCTGGTGCGCGTGCTCGTAGTGTGTGGTTCTGGCTAGCTGGTACCTTCGCCGGGCTTCCCCCGGCTCTTCGGTAAGTCTTTCTTTTCTGTTGACTGTACTTGATAGACTTGTTGTCTTTCCTTCGGACTTGACTCTGGGTATATAATTATTAATTATAATATGCTAATTAAAAAGTAATTTTATTTCAGCTATTTCAACAACCCGGTCTAATGAAACTTAAGTGTTTACTGCTATATCTGTCAGTTCAATGTACTACACAATAATCCTTTTTCCCTTCGGAGCTTTACCGCTCTTGGGAGGCCTCGCGGGTTCCAAGTGGTATCAGGTGTATTCGATTATCCTATCGGGCATATCTGGTATCCGTTATCCGGGTCGTCATAGTTGGTATCAGAGCGTTGTTGTGTGAAGTACATGGGAATCTCAGATATGTGGTTACCAGAGTCATTAAAGTCCAGTACAGTCTTCAGCTGGCTTCGATTTTACGGTTCAGTGTCGCTTGGTTTTCGTGGATTGTCTTGTGTGTGCTGTTCTAGCACTGTGCGTGGTGGTTTTGCTCTCGTCAGGAAGTGACGAGGTGCCTCTTTACCGTTGTGATGTCCGTCTCGATCATGTCGTACTTGGCAGTGTTTGTTGGAAGGCCTGAATCTACGGTATGTTGTTCGAGGGTTTTCTTGTAAGTGTTCAGGTTGCTGTTGACCTTTGGCCTTGGTCTGATGAACGTACACGTTTCCACGTTATTTTGGCCGTCCCGGCTTGAGTCTGTTCAGCTCTTGATGTGTCCTGCTTCTGTTGAAGTGCTCGACTAGATTCCGTGATTGAGAAGTTGCTCAGGGGAGCTAGGATTTTTCCTTCCTGGTGAGCTTTCGTTGTTGAGCTTGTTACTTCTCGTTCCTGCTGGTGGAGTCTTTTCGAGGTTGGCCTTGGAATTGCTGTCTTAGTGGTGCCTTTGTCCTGTGTCTACTTAAGTGTGGAGAACTTTACTCTGAGCCTGATTTGTTCGTCATTTTACGGTTGCTTGGCTTTGAACCTAATCCTTGTTCTGTCGTGTCGTGTTCTATCATGCCGTGTCTAGCAACCGATGTATTGTGAGGGCTCATTTATCGTTTCAGGACGTGGATGTAAGCTAAGATTAGAATTTTTCCTTAGGCCTTGTGCTGAAGCTGCTGCTCTTCTCCTGTTGCACTCAGGCTCTTGTGATCGGGTGTTCGCTGGATCGGTGCTCGTGGCGTGTTATTTGTGATCTTCATAGATTACGATGGCGCCTGGTGTGTGCTGAGATGCGATTGCCGAGGTTGTTCTGTTGCCTAAGTGCGTTCCTTGTGTGCGCGGCGGAAGCGTGTGGGTTGGCTACCCACTAGTCCAGGATCGTTGTTGTTAGATTCTGGCCGGTCGAGAGATTTCTTTCTTCTCGATGTGACTTCATCTTGGCTTCTTGTGCCTTGACTTTATCTGTTGCAGTGCTATTACTGGTGGTTTTCTGCTATCGGTTTTGGCCTTTGCGAGTGTTGGGGAATTTGTCAGCATTCCTGTTGATTGAGTACCCTCTACTCTGCGGTTTTTCTCGTGGGTGTTGTGCTCTCGAGACATGTCGGTGGTCCTTGAGATGTGTTCCCTGAGATTGTGGCGTTACATGTCGTTTTCTCGTTGTTGTGGGTCTTTCTTGGCGAGCTGCTCAATGCATGACTTGTTATCTATAGTCGTGTGATCAGCTACCGTTGTGCCTTGTTGTGACCCTGCTTGTAGTCGTGTTCCGTGGTTCTGTGTGCTATACGGAGCTGGAATCCTGCGAGTATCGCCGCTGTGTTGTTTTATGAGTGTTGCTTCCGTATGATTTTATGTTTCTGCCTTGGACCATTTGCCTTGTCAGTAGCTTGTCGTACCCTTCTTTCCTGGTAGAGTAGCTTGCGACTCGGTCAGATGTGTTGTCTGATGAGGATTGACTTGATTGCGCTTGTGGTCCAGTGGTGTTGTCGTCATTGGCGTCTTGTGCGCCTGGTATTCCCTGTTACCCTTGGCACTGGAGCCGATGATGTGGTCGAGCTATCAGCTGAGAGGACTGTATCTCCTTGTGTTGCCTGATGCTTGTCATGCTGTCGTTGTGTTCCTCGGTTTCGGTTGTCTGTTGTTGTGGCAGGCGTGTCTCCATTTATGGTGAGAGGTGAACGACGTTGCCCTATTTCGGAGGTGTCGGACTTATGTTCACTTGCGTTGTGCTCTGCTCAGAGCGTGTGTTTGTAATGGTGGTCTGACTGTGTTCCTCTGAGTTGTGTTTCTTGAGGTTTGTGGTCTTTCGTGGTCGCATCCGTTGGGTTGTCTGTCCCTGCTTCTTCCTTCTTGTTAGTCCTTTAATTTCGAGGATGAAATTTCTTGAAGGGGGGAGGATGTAATGCCACGGATCTTTGCTGGATCCTTGGTAGATCTTTGTCGGATCTTCATCAGGTCTTTCAGATCCTTTTTGGAGAGTTTCGGATCGCTTTTGCAGCTCCCGAGTTGAGTTTTACGATCCGTGTGGGTTTTTCCCTCGTACTAGTTACGGAACCCTACGGTGAGTTTATTTCTCAATTTATTGACTCGTGGATGCCGCAGTTGCGATGTACTCTTCGAGCCAATCGTTTCGAGTATTTTTACGTATTTTTCTGAATTATGGCATTTTCGACGCAATTTATGGAATTTCAGAAATTAGATAAAATTTCTAATTTCTTTTTTTTATAACCCCCCCTCTCTCTCTTCTCACTCACGCCCTCACTCCCTCTCTCTCTCGTTCTCTCTCGTTCTCTCACCCTCTAGGCTCCTACTGCTGACGGAGGCGACTGTGGGCGAGGTAGCGACATCGGGGAGCTGTTGAGGCACGTGGTGGAGCGAGGATCGGTGCAATTTGGGCGCGATCCCAAACGGTGGATTCAAAATCGGTGATTCGGTTCACGATGTGGTTTTCAGCGTGGTTTAGTCGCTTAGGCGCTCGATTTCTTCGGTGGAGGTAGGGAGATGGACCGCCACTGCGTTCTGCACGTTTTCCCTACCCATGCGTACGATTTGGTGCTCGATCGGGTGAGGTTGGGCCGAATTAGTGAAAACCGTAGTTTTTTGGGTTTTCAGGGTTCGTTGGAAAACGGTAACCATTTGCGGTGTGGTTAGTGTCAAAATGACCACTGGGATGTTTGGATACCATTCACGTCAGTTTCGTGTCAATCGGTTGTCATTCAGGGCCGGTAGGAGTCCGGGAACCCCGGTGACCCGTTTTGAGTCGATTCGTCAGAATCGCCCCGTTCGTGCGTTTCGGTGCGTGCATGTGGCATTTTCAGGCTCCGGGGGTGTTTTCCTGTCGCGTGGCGTTGTTTCCCCTGCGCTACGGCGTGAATGGGGCGTGGAACGGGCCGATTAGGCTGTTCCCCTGTTCTGCGCGTCGGGTCGCTGTAACGGTCGTTCCAGAGGCCGTCACTTGCTGTAACGACCCCTCGATAGACCGTTACGCTCGCTGCTTGCTTTAGGTTTTTCGGGGTGAGCGTTCTGTGACGCATCTAGCCTAGACCGTCACATGGTCGTGACGCACTAGGGGAGGTGCGTTACGGCGTGTTAGTCCTTTCGAGGCTAGGTGAGCGTGACGGTCCAGTCTTCGATCGTCACACACCTCTGACGCACCTATGTTGGTGCGTCACAGCCTGGGCGTTCCGCGAAAATCGTGTCAGTCGGTTTGTGTAGCGGCTCATCCTTCGTGTGCCACAGCCTTGTAACGCGCCTTCCTTGGGCCGTTACATGCTGTTTGACCGATTTTGATTGGCTGGGTCGGTTGGTGTAACGCACCTAACCCCATGCGCTAGGTGGCTGTGGCGGACTCAGGCTGATCCGTCACACGTCGTTTGTCGGTGTTGAGGCTCCAAGTCCGTTGGGCCTGACGCCCCTATCCGGGTGCGTCAGGTGCTGTAACGCACTTGGCCTGGTGCATTACGTGTGTGATGCCCTGGATTTTTCGGATCCTTGTTCATGGGTCCCGGATCTGGTTTCTCGGAGTGTCAGACTCCGTTGTATCCGAAATTTCGTTTCAGACATCTTTCGTGTTCGGATCGGCGCGATCCGGAGTTGTTTCAGAGGCCCGGAACCGTTCCGCGGCTTTCTCGCGTGTGTTTTCCGATTCCCGGTGTGTGTTTCGGTAATATCTTCGGAACCTCGTTGCGGGTGAACCGGGCCGTTCACCTAGGCGAGTGTGGTACCGTTGCGATCGGTGCGTTCCGACGATCGTGGAAACGTGATTTTCCTATTTTT
This sequence comes from Amorphophallus konjac, assembly GCA_022559845.1. Classification (NCBI taxonomy): domain Eukaryota; kingdom Viridiplantae; phylum Streptophyta; class Magnoliopsida; order Alismatales; family Araceae; genus Amorphophallus; species Amorphophallus konjac. Next base: position 209,669 of record JAHNEJ010000167.1, read on the forward strand.
GGTATTTTTTAGATTTCCGAATTTTTCTATATATATAACCTTGTTCTCTCTCCCCTCTCATTTCTCTCTTCTCTCCCTCTCTCTTCTCACGTTCTCTCCTCTCTCCCTCTCTCTCCGGCGGCCGACGGGGTGGAGCGTGGGCGAGACGGGGACGGCGCGGGCGAGGCACGGGCAAGGATGGATGAGGATCGAGGCGGTGGAGGCGTGGTGAAGCTCGACCATGGGTTCGTGGAACGGCGAGGCTTCAACGGCATTTTCTTCGTGGATCGGCGTCCACGGCGCGTCGTTTCTTCGGTGGAGGTAGGGAGATGGACCCCCAGCTCATGCTTTCCCTTTCCCGCGAGTTTTGTAGGCCGTGGTGAGCCGAGCGGATTTATTTTCGCATTTTGGGGAAAATGCATATTTTTTGGTGTGTGAGCCGAATCTTGCGTTTTGATCATGTTTTTGGGGTTTAAATGGGTCCTCTCGGTGCTAGAGAGGTTGGGGAATGGTTTCCCCTTTGTTTCCCCTTCACCTAGGGGTGGATGGGGCGAGGAATGGATTTCCCGCCATTTTTTCGTTCTTCCGGTTTCGGACTCAGAACGCGCTAGTCTCAGGTAGCGCATTCTTGAGGGTCGAGCCGCCCCGATAGGGCGCGTTCATCAAGGAAGCTGAATAGTAAGGCGGTTCTTGTCGCGCTAGGGGGTCCTAGCACGATCTATCCTGTCGCGCTATGGGATCCTAGCGCGTTCTGTCTTGTCGCGCTAGGGGGTCCTAGCGCGATCTGTCTTGTCGCGCTAGGGGATCCTAGCGTGTTCTGTCATGTCGCGCTAGGTGATCCTAGCGCGATCTGTTCTGCTCTCTTGTCGCGCTACTAGTGTATAGCGCGTTCTAACCTGAACGCACTATGCGAGGGTAGCGCGATCTTGGGGTGGTCTATCGGGCCGCCCAGGACGGGCAGTCTGCGGTTGATTGTTCTCCCCTCGGGCCGTGTGTGTCCCGGACATCCCGTGGAGTTCCGTGACCGTGTCTTTGGGTGTCCGGAGGTTCCATTTACATAGATTAGCGTGCCCGTGAGTTTAAGCGTCTGGGTGACCTTCTAGCGTTCTGATTGTGTTGTGTTGGTCTCCAGTCGACCCGGTTGTGACCCAGTGGTCGACCTTTGGCCTTGTGAGTGTCTCGGATAAGCGTGCTCGTGGGCTTGGTGGGTCTGGGTGACCCCAGGTGTTCCGGGCTTCCATGTTCTTGCTAGATCGAGTCACCATGTATCGGTGTGAGTGCGGTGACATTTCCCCGCAAGTCGTTGCTTCTCTGGAAGGTGGCTTCCGAGTGGGCCAAGCGTGTGGCCTTGGACGGTGAGTCCAGTCTCCCAGCCTGGGGCTAGAGGTTTCTTAAGTTCCCTCCTCGAGGGATGGGTCTCGGCAGTTGTGAACTGCCTCATGAGTTATCGCATTGTGGTTTTGGACCTAGGGATTAGGCCAGATTGACGGCTTAGTGCTATCATGTGCGCAACGGTCTCGACTCCGAGTCTTGTGACTCAAAGACTGTTGAGTTTAGTAGGTCTAGTGGACCATCTAGAGTCTGGTGGCGTTCTGCCACCTGTTACTTCGCGATACTCGCAATCGGTGCGTGCGTGGTTTCTTGTGTCCACGTTCTGTGACACGTCCACCAGTCGTAGACTTCTTACGGCACGCGTGTGCTGACCCACCTGGGAGTGGTGGAGCGGCTGACCCGAGAGAGACGGTGAGTATGCTGGTTACCGTAGGGTCCCCACGTACAGTCAAGTCCGGGCTTAGGGGGAATTACCAGCTAGAGGACAGGCCTAGGGCGTATGGTCTGAGTGTGTACACGAGGTTGGGGGCGGCGGACGGCGCCGGCAGGCGCGACCCCAACTAGTCCTTGTTCTGTGGTACTGGTTACTGAGTGTGTCTGAGTCTCCGGCTGGGGCGTTATAGCTAGACACTTGTGACGCGGTGTAAGATGTCAGGGGACGCATCCGGTCGTTCTTCTAGTGGGTGGTGCTTCTGTCACGTGACGTGAGTTGTAGTGTACCGGGTTCTGTTTCCGTCCGTGAGACGGGACTTTGTGAGTGGTTTCGGAGTGTTCCCGGGGTCGAGGTCTGGGGTTTCCGGTGAGTGTCACCGAGGGCCTTTCTCCAGACAGCGTTGTGTTCACGACGGTGAGGTCGTGACCGTGTTCTCTGACCGTGTGGTTTTGGCGCGGGCCCTTTTTGTGAGGGCAGGCCTCCGCTACGGAGGTATCGTGGCATTTTCCTAGTAGCGTGGCTAGGGCGGTTCGTGTCTGGTGGTCCCCTATCGTGGAATCGGGTGGTCGGGTGCGTGGCTTGGTTGTCCCCCGACGGGAGACCGGGTCGTGTTTTCTGGTACAGTAGGAGTAGCTGTAGAGCCGAGGTTTTGCCGGCCACCGTAGTTACTTTCCTGCTTTCGTAGTGACTACTTTCTGTGCCGCCGTTGTTCTCAGTTGGGGTTCCGCGGGATCCCTGCTAGGCCAGTGACAAGAGGCTCACCCCTGCGTTTCCGGTGCGGCGGTTCTTCCTCGAGGTTCGAGGGCATTGCATGGAGGTTCTTAGTTGCCAGCTTGTCGGGCCGAGTGTTCACTTGGCATGTGGTACGTTTTACTGCTTTCGACTATACTTTCTGTTGGACTGGACTCTGTTGTAATTGTTTATTTATTTCTGTTAATTGTTGAATTGTCCTACCTTGTTTCCTATTTCTTTGTATCTCCACACTCCTTTTTAGCCCTTCCGAGCCTCCCGCTCGTGGGTGGCGGTCCAAGATTCGAATGGTATCGGGCTCCTCCCGGTATCCGGATCTCGGGTCGTTACAACGTGCCTCGTGTTGCAGTCGTTGGCCTGTTGGCCCTGACAGCCCTAGTTGCGTGCGTCAGAGCGTGTAACGCGCCTGTGCTTGGCCATTACAGTCCTGTTGTTGCCGTGATGGCCGTTGGGTTGTTCAGTGTTCGCCCTTATGTTGGTCGGTCGTAGGTTTGTGTTCTAGGGCTGTGTTTGTGTGGCAGTGGTCTTCTGGATCGGTCGGGTTAGGTGACTGGGTGCGGTCTTTTCCCTGACTGCGACAGTTCCCTAACGACGTAATCTAGAACTGCTAATGCCCTTGCCTCTGGTTACGTGGCGGCTGTTCCTTGACTGCCGGGTCTGCCTAGCGGTTGAATGATGGTCCGTTCGGCCAGAGTGTTGTTATTGCTGCTTCAGTTTCTGCTTGTCTTGGCTTGATCTCGTGGTTTGCCCGTGACCCGTGGGTGTCTGTTGACGTCCTATGAGGGCAGTAACCATGATGGGATAGCCAAAAGTGCTTGTGCATGCCATGTGTGTGTCGGTGTTGTCTGGCTCTGGTCAACCGGGGGCTACCCAGGGGTTGACGGGTGGCCTTGCGTGTCTCGGCAGTTCTGTCCCGTTCGAGACATTGGTTCTGGATGCCTCGAGGTGTTATTCTCACCTCGGTCTACGCATCCAGGCGTGCTGAGGGTGTTCGGTGTTCTCTCATGTCTCCGTGTGTCGTCTCTTGCGGAGTGTGTCATTTCTGTGGCTTAGGAGTTAGACCGATTGGCGGCATGTTCCGCTGTTCGTGACGATCTTGCCTTTGAGTCGTCCGACTCAAGGATCGTTGCGCTGGTAGGTCTAGTTGCCTTGTCCTGAGTTGGTCGGAAGTTGTCTGTACTGCCATTAGTGCTTGGAAGTATGGGTGACAGTGTCTGTTTAACCTATCTGTACTTTGGCACTTGTGTTTTGGGTCTCTGTGTTCGTGAGCCTCCACTTTCTGTTACCCTCGACTTTCAGTTGTCGACCCACCTCAGGAGTGGTGGGAGGGGTGTTCCCGTTAAACGGTTCCTAAGCTACTTCCGTGGGCTCCCGGCTCGGTTACCGTAGCATCCTACGGGGGGAGAATACTAGTTAGAGGCCTGGCTCAGGCGAGAGCCAGTGTGTGCGCACGTGGTCAGGGGCTTTGGACGAGACGCCGACGGGCATTCCCATGCCTAGTTACTCGAAGTCGGTTGCTGTCCTGGTTCTGGTTCGGACAGCGAGTACCAGAGACTCCGCCTGTTCGGTTAGGCGTTATTAGGCTCGGTACGGGTGGCGCAGTATAAGACGTCAGTGGACGCAGCTGGCTATGGAGAGGTACTCCCATCACGTGACACGTGACTCTCGGCGTTTCTGTGCGTCGTGACCTTCTTGGGTTAGCCTTTCCGTGGCTGTACTCGAGGTCAGCGTTCTGTCGCCTTTGCGACGTTCTGGTCGTGCGTGGGGCAGTGTGCACGACGTTCTGGTTGTGTTGTCGGTTGTCGGTCTAGGTTTTCCTAGGCTTTCTTGTTGTACTTGGAGGTCTTCGCTTTAGGCCTGGCATTTTGTCGGTAGATCGGCAACTCCTGACCGTGTCAGCTCTGAGTCGCCTTCCTGCTGGTGCTTGGAGTAGTTTGGGGTGCTGAGGTTAGTTCGGTAGCCGTTGTTTGGCACGGACTCTCCCCCCTCTTCCTTAGCTTGCTCCCTACTCCTGCTACCCGTCTGTTCCTGTACTGCGTTCTAGTGTAGACTTGCAACTTTCTAGTGTAGCTTTCCTGTTTGGCTACTACTGTCATTTACCTGCAGTTTTAGCGTGTTACTGCGTGTTTTTCAGTGGGGATCTGCGTGACCCCAACTGAGCCAGTGACACGAGGCTCACCCCTGCTTTTCAGGTGGGGTGACGTTGTTCGTTCTGCTTCCGTGTGGTTCCTGGTACGCGTGCTCGTAGCATGTGGTTCTCGTCAGCTGGTACCTTCGCCGGGCTTCCCCCAACTCTTCGGTACGTCTTTCTTTTCTGTTGACTGTACTTGGTAGACTTGTTGTCTTTCCTTCGGACTTGACTCTGGGTATATAATTGTTAATTGTAATCTGTTACTTAAAAAGTAATTTTATTTCGGCTATTTCAACAACCCGATCTAATGAATTTAATTGCTTACTGCTATATCTGTCAGTTCAATGTACTACACGACGATCCTTTTTCCCTTCGGAGCTTTACCGCTCTTGGGAGGCCTCGCGGGTTCCAAGTGGTATCAGGTGTATTCGATTATCCTATCGGGTATATCTGGTATCCGGGATTCGGGTCGTCACAGTGCCCCTGTTTGGGCTGTTGTTGTAACCATCACACCCGAGGAGTCCCAAGTCTCCGTCCCACCTGAAGTCCAGGCAATCTTGTAAGACTGCCAAGACATTTTTCCTGAGGACTTGCCCTCTAGACTCTCTCCCATGTGCGATGTACAACACACCATTGACCTTATTCCTGGGTCAACCCTACCCAACCTTTCCCATTACAGACTGACCCCCAGGGAGCATGCTGAACTCTAAAGAATTGTCGAGGACCTTATTCAAAAAGGCTTCCTCACGGTGAGCAAAAGCCCATGTGCTGTTCCTGCCTTGCTTACGCCCAAGAAAGATGGCACCTGGCGGATGTGTGTTGACAGCCGCGCCATCAACAAAATCACTGTCAGGTACAGATTTCTAATTCCCCATCTTGATGACATGCCTGACATGATGAGTGGAGCTACCATCTTTTCAAAGATTGACTTGAAAAGTGGCTACCACCAGGTCCACATCCGACCAGGGGATGAATAGAAGACATCCTTCAAAATAAAAGAAGGTCTGTATGAGTGGCTCGTCATGCCATTTGGACTATCCAATGCCCCCAGCACATTCATGCGGCTTATGACGGAAGTCCTTCGCCCCCTCATTGGCCGCTTTGTTGTCGTCTACTTTGACGACATTCTCATCTATAGCCACAACCCTCACGATCAGCTCCACCATTTGAGAGAAGTCTGCGATACTTTAAGGAGAGAAACCCTATTTGCCAACCTCAAAAAATGTGAATTCATGACAGACTGGGTCACTTTCCTCGGATTTATGGTTTTCATCCAAGGAGTGTCTGTGGACCAATCCAAGGTCCAAGCCTTAGTAGACTGGCCAGAGCCCCAGAACGTCCATGATGTTCGAAGTTTCCTTGGGTTATCTACTTTCTACACACGCTTCATTCAGGGATTTAGTACTATTATGGCACCCATTACGGATTGCATCTGTAAAGGAAATTTTGAGTGGACCAAAACTGCCTCCCAGGCTTTTCTTGTCATAAAGGAGCTTATGACCAAAGCCCCTGTCCTCCGCCTGCCAGACTTTTCCAAAGTCTTTGAGATTTCTTACGATGCATCTGGTGTAGGAATAGGTGGAGTGCTTAGCCAAGAGGGCCACCCTGTGGCTTATTTCAGTGAGAAGCTTTCTGATGCAAAACTTCGTTACTCCACCTACGATAAGGAGTTTTATGCCGTGGTCCAAGCTCTCAAACACTGGAGACACTATCTCTTACCACAAGAGTTTGTCTTATACTCGGAGCACGAGGCTTTGAAATTCCTTAGCTCTCAGAAGGGCTTAAACACAAGGCATGGTCGGTGAGTAGAATTCCTCCAGTCCTTCACATTTGTCCCAAAACATAAGGCTGAAAAAGAAAATAAGGTGGCCGACGCCTTGATTCGAAGGGTCTCCCTTCTTGCCACTGTTCGGATAGATGTCACTGGATTTGACCGCATGAAGGAACTCTATGGATAGTATCCCGATTTTGGCCCTGCCTACTCTACCTTGTCTATTGGATCCTCGATAGCCTTTGCTGACTATCTGCTCTAGGATGATTTTCTATTTCGAGGGTAGCAACTCTGTGTCCCGAGGACTTCTGTTTAGGACTTTCTGATTTGGGAAATGCATGCTGGAGGTCTTGCTGGTCACTTTGGACGTAACAAGACCATCTATTCTGTAGAGGAGCACTTTTATTGGCATGATATGAAGAAAGATGTGGCCAATATTGTAGCCTAGTGTAGGCCATGCACAATAGCCAAATAGGTCAAACAAAATACTGGTCTCTACAATCCTCTCCCTATCACCGATAGACCATGGGTTGATGTGAGCATGGATTTTGTCGTTGGATTATCACACACTGCTCACAAACATGACTCCATCTTCGTGGTAGTTGATAGGTTCTCTAATATGGCCCACTTCATTGCATGTTCCAAAACATCTGATGCATCTAGAGTAGCCCACCTGTTCTTTAATGAAGTCGTGCTTCTGCATGGTCTCCCTCAACCCATAGTGTCTGACCAAGATGTCCGATTCACTAGCTATTTTTGGAAGACACTTCGGCACGTAGTTGGCACCAAGCTTAAATTTTCCACTGCCTATCACCCACAAATCGATGGGAAGACAGAGGTTGTCAATAGAAGTTTTGGAAACCTTTTGAGGTGTCTTGTAGGGGAACATTCTAGCACTTGGGATCTTCTTTTGCCTAGAGCCAAATTTGTATACAATATCTCTGTCAATAGGTCCATAGATATGAGTCCATTTGAGGTCGTGCATGAATACAAACCTAGGAAACCTGTGGATCTCATTCCCCTTCCCCTCGAGTCTAGAACATCCAAGTCAGCTGAGGAATTTGCACAGCATGTCAAGAGTCTGCATGAGTCAATTAGCAGGTAAATTAACCTTATTAATGAGAACTGTAAACGATTAGCTGATTCGCATAGGCGTCACCATGAATTTTGAGAAGGTGACATGGTTATGGTACGGGTTCGACTCGAACGACTCCCTTCAGGAGCCGTTAAAAAGTTGCAAGCCCGTAGTGATGGCCCCTTCCCAATTCTGCGGAAGATTGGCTCCAATGCTTACGTTGTGGATTTACCTCCCGAATATGGGATTAGCTCAACCTTTAATGTGACAGACTTAGTGGCCTACAAGGAACCCGCAGCGATTCCTAATGACCCTTTCGAGCATTCTCCTCCCATTGAGAGTGAGCCCACCCCGGTGCGTCCCACAACCTCGAGAGTACTGCGTAAGCACATTGAGAGGATACTGGATGAGCATGTGACAACTACACGGAGCAGGGTGTACCAGCACTACCTTGTCCGCTGGCGGGACCGTCCACCTTCTGATGATTCTTGGATCAGTCGGAAAGATCTCCAGCTCCTCGATCCAGATCTGCTGGAGAACTACCACAGCAGTGTCCCCCCTTACTCGACGGAGTCAAGTTTCAGCCACCCTGGGAGGGTTGGTGGGGACACAGGGTCCACTACCGGGCTCACTACTCGGAGCCGACACCGCACCACCCCGACTGCACCGAGCTTGTGGCTCGAAGACTCGATTGAAGACTCGGCGTCCTGAGTACGTATCTGTACGTATGTGTGTATATATTGTGTGTATTTTACTATAGTGGTATTTGTATTTTTAACCACCAAAGTATTTTATTTTTATTGGGTCAAAGTATTATATTTTATTAGGGTCCAAGTCAAACGTTGGTTGGTGGGTTTTATTTTATTAGGCTAGGACATAAACACAATTAGTGAAAGATGGAAGGTATTAATGTTATGGCTTTTCCTATATAAGGGAGGCCAAGGGTGTAAGGTTTCATATGTTATATGAATGATCAAAGTTGATATCACGTAAGGTGTCTTTGCCTTGTGTGTTTCCCTTCCCTCCTTTCTCCCTTTGAGAGAATAGAGTGTCGCCCGGTGAGAGACCGCCCGGTGTGAGGCCGAGCTGTCCAAGACAGCAACTATCCCGTCGTGTTCGCGTCCCGGAGCTGCCGTCGATCCGGCCTTCGACGCCGTCCGCGTCAAGGGCGACAGCGGCGGAGGAGCATGCACAGAACGCAGGACGGTGGACGCACGATGGCATCGTAGGTGGCTGGCACTGACGAGGAATGTAATGTCCCGGATCTTTATTGGATCTTTATTGGGTCTTTCGGATCTTTTTCGGAGAGTTTCGGATCGCTTTTGTAGCTCCCGAGTTGAGTTTTACGATCCGTGTGAGTTTTTCTCTCGTACTAGTTACGGAACCCTGCGGTGAGTTTATTTCTCAATTCATCGACTCGTGGACGATACAGCGGCGATGTACTCTTCGAGCCGATCGTTTTGACTATTTTTATGTATTTTTCTGAGACCGGGCCAAAAATCAGATTTTTTGGAAATTAGGAAAATTTCTGAATTTCTTTCTATAAATTCAATTCCACTATCTCTCCTGCTCATTTTCAACTTCACGCTATCTCACTCCGTTCTCTCCTGTCTCTGGTTAGTGTCAAAATGACCGCTGGGATGTCCAGATCCCATTCATGTTAGTTTCGTGTTGATCGGTTGTCATTCGAGGCCGGTAGGAGTCCGGGAACCTCGTTGACCCATTTTGGGTCGATTCGTCAGAATCGCCTTGATCGCGCGTTTTAACGCATGCATGTGGGCTTTTTAGCCTCCAGATGTTGTTTTCCATGGTTTGCCTTTGTTTCCCCTGCGCTTCAGCGTGAATGGGGCGCGGAACGGCCTGATTTGGCATTACCACTATTTTCCCGCCGTGACCGGTGTAGCGGTCGTTCCAGGGACTGTCACAGTCCCTGACGGCCCTACGACAGACCGTCACAGAGTCTGTTCGTTTTAAATTTTTCATGGCTGAGTGAGCGTAACGGTCTTGCCCCTGACCGTTACACTCCCCTGACGCGTCCCGGCTGGTGCGTCACAGCCAGTGTGCCTTATGTGTTGTGTTTAAGGCGGTTTCTCTGACGGCACTCCCCCAGTGCGTCAGAGTGGTGTAACGCGCCTGCCCCAGGCCGTTGCACTCGGTTTGACCGCGTTTGGCTATTTGAGTCAGTTCCCCTGACGCGCCCGCCCTGGTGCGTCAGGCTGTGTAACGAGCCTGCCCCAGGCCGTTACACCCTATTTTGACTGTGTTGGGTCTGTTGGCATAACGCGTCTGTGCCTGCGCGTTAGGTTGGCGTAACGTGCCTGCCCTCGTGCGTTAGGTTGGTGTAACACTCCTGCCGTCGTGCGTTACGCTGCTCACATTTTAGGTTCGAGCGTGTTGGCTCTGACGAGCCCGCCCTGGTGCGTCAGGCTCGTGTAACGCGCATGTGCTAGGCCGTTACAGTCCTGTTGTGGCCGTGATGGGCGTTGGGCTTTTCGGTGTGTGGCCGTGTGTTGTGGGTCCGTTCTAGGTGATGTTAGGGGCTGTTTTGGGGGTAGGTCTGTGTGTGTGTGTCTATGTATGTTAGGGTGATGTCTGTCGCTCCCGTGGTCTAGCCGCTTTCCCCGTGGACGTCGGTCGATGTTCCTATGAAGGCTAAGACTACGTTTCCGAGTCTGTCGACAGTTTCTTGTGCTGCCTTCGATGTGTGAGGTACGGGTGACAGTGCATGTTCGACTGTCTGTACTTCAGCGCCGCGTTTCGAGCTTCCCTTCCTCGTCGCCCTAGACGTCCAGCAGTCGAGGGGTGACCCTGATATACGGTTTGCAAGCTAGTTTCCGTCGGCTCCAGCGGTTACCGTAGCGTCCTACGGGGGGAGAAAACTAGCTAGAGGCCTGGCTCTAGGCAGGAGTCAGTGTGTGCACACGTGGTCAGGGGTTGAGGACTGACGCCGACGGGCGTGACCCTGACTAGTACTTGTACCTATGTTTCCGCGTGGGTCTGCGACTCGGCCGGGCTCGCGTAGGCCGCGATCGGTGGGTAGTCGAGACACTTGTGGGGTTTGTCGTGACCTGTCCGGGTTGGCCTTTCCGTGGCTGTACTCGAGGTCTATGTCTTGTCCGGTGCACAACGCTCCGGTCGTGTTGCCTGTGCATGTCTAGGTCTTTTCTAGGCCTTCTTTTGCATGCCTGTTGTAGGTGTAGGTTGGGGTGTTTTGTTTGGCTTTTTCCCTTTTCCTTGCTGCTCCCTACTCTTATTTCCCTTTCTAGACTTGCTTGCCTGTTCGGGTTATTCCCCTCGTCCTTACCTGTTCCCTACTCATGTTTCCCTTTCTTTTGCAGCTTTCTAGTATTGTTTCTTACTACTGTCCCTGTTGTTCCGTGTTACTGCGTGTTCTTCAGTGGGGATCCGCGTGACCCCTACTGAGCCAGTGACATGAGGCTCACCCCTACTTTTCAGGTGGGGTGATGTGTTCGTTCTGCTTCCGCGGGTCCTGGAGTTCGAGTCGTAGCTGCCAGTGGGTACCTCCGTCGGGCTTCCCCCGACTTCTTGGTATGTCTTTTCTTTCTGTCGACTGTACTGCTAGACTGTTGTCTTTAGCTTTGGTCTTGACTCTGGTATATAATTATTTAAAATATGTTAATTAAAATATAATTTTATTTCTTCTACTTTAGCAAACTGATCTAATGAAATTTAATTACTTGCTGCTATATCTGTCAGTTCAATGTACTACACGACAATCCTTTTTCCCTTCGGAGCTTTACCGCTCTTGGGAGGTCTCGTCACAAGGAATGTTCGGCACTGGTGGGGGTACCCGAAGGGGGGTAGGGAGTGAAAGGGGCGGGGAGGAGGGAGAGAAAATGCTGTTGTGAAAGACCGACGGTGGGGCAGGCCACCCAGTCAAAGACTTGCGAAGGGGGGAGGTTAGTGTCCCACCGTCATGATGGGTTTGTGGCTGTGGGAGGGAGAAGGGGGAAGGAGAGGCGATGACAATGATGGGGTTTCTTTGATGTGTGTGTTTGTGTGTGTGTGAGAGAGAGAGAGAGCCTTGGTCGACGGTCCTAGCAAGCATGCCCCCCCACCCCTCTGGTGAAATAGGCACCCCCACCTCTCCTGATGTACCCCCCTCCTTATGCCCTCTCTCCCTCCGGCTCTGACGATCTGAGTCCCCCATCTATCGCTACCCCCTCTCCCCCTCCAAGGATGCGTAGAGAGAGAGAGAGAGAGAGAGAGAGAGAGAGAGAGAGAGAGAGAGTAACCTTAGGGCAAGTTAATATTTTGCACTCTTAACCCATACGATAATCGAGTTAAAGTTACACGCGTTATGACGAGAGTATATATGTAATAATATTAGGGGGGCGATCAGGTGGTGCGATTAGGGGATGTCGAGGCCCGTTAGGCGTGTCGTGAACCGTGAGTCAAATTGGGTTCGACATAGATGGGCCCTAAATGAGCCGAACTGATTTTACCCTCCTCTGCGAGCATAGAAGGTGATGTTCCAATTGGCCTACCGAGTTTAATTACCAGTGGTGGCAGGAGTTCGTGGCACAGGTCATGTCTTCTTATTGTGTGAGGGTGTGTCATGTGGTACTCGTATCCCTGAGGTTTCGGTGTAAATGTGGTGATGCCACACTCATCTGTTTCTGTGTACCTTGCTCTTTTCAAGGATTAGCATGAGCTGAGAATGTGGAGGGAGATGATTCTGTTAATCGTGACGGTCTGGCCATGTTGCTCAGGAGATATCGTGTTGTGAGTATAAGGGGGTCATCTTGTGGTAGTAAGGGTTTTACCAACTGAATGGGTCTTTCCTCCCTGTGTCTTATATTGTATTGTTTTAAATTTCAAGGATAAGATTCTTGTAAAGGGGGAGGAATGTAGTGTCTGCAGATTTTGGATTGTGTTTCTGCGGGTTTCAGATCGTGTTTCCGTGAATATTTGGATTTTTAAATATTGGTCCTTCGTATCACTAAATGTGAAATATTAATTTATTTTTTGGTCACCATAGCGTAACGGACGAGTTACGCATTTTTCGAAGATCGTGTGGTCAAAATTTGCTAAATTTCTTTTTCAGATTTTTAAAACCCCAAAAATCAAACCCTATATATATAACACCCCCACCCCTTTCTCTCTCCCCATTTCTCTCCTTCTCCTCCTCCGTTCCACCCTCCTCTCCTTCCCTCCTCCAGCCGGTCGACTGCGGCGTAAAGGGGGAGGCGGTTGGACGACGGTAGAGACAGGCGGCGAGGACAGGAGTGGGATCGGGCGATAGAGCGACAGCGGTTCATTCGGAAGGTGAAGAACCGGCCGTGGGAGATTCATCATTTTGACATCGATTCAGTGTTTTCGACGCGGTAAAGCTTCGTGAGAGGTAGGGAGATAGATTTTGACCTTTCTTTTGTGAATTCCTCATGGTTTTGTATTAAGGTGAGGCCGAGAGAGGGTTTATTTCGAGTTTGGGGGAAAAAGCATGCTCGGAGTTGTGAGGTGGATTTCGATCAATTCGAGCAATGATTTGTAGTTGAAATGAGGTTTCCGATGGTATGGATGTCGAGGAGAGTTTTCCCAGTGTTTCGCCCTCATTTAGAGGGGAGTGGGGTGTCATTCAGAACCCCCGGAAGGGCTTCTGTTTGGAAACACCCTACAGAGTGCGGCCAAATTAATGGCCGATGGGGTCTACTATGTAACACTCCAATCTGTCCAAAATATAAAAATAATTAAATATTTTATATTTAGAGTCCATATAAATTTTAGGTTCTCTTAACCAAAGTCCAATATCTTGAACTGTATAGTGAATATGAGTTTAACGAATTTTATTAATAGATATTTCACTTTATTAGTGTGTAAATTTTCATAGGAATGTCGGAATGCCATCAATATTAGACTCATTGGAAAGAGAATTTAATGATCTACACGTTTAATGCTGAACACATATTTAAATTTTGACATTTGGTAAGTCAAATATAAGAAAGAATGGACCAATACAATAAGACCATGCTATTGTCCGCTTTTAGGAAGTTTTGATGTAAAAATCACCGTCTCCCTTATCCCTCCCTCACCCTTATCCGATGATTAAGAAGAAAAAAAACTCACATTATCCCCTTATCTCCCCTTAACTTTATCCCTTTCTCCTTCTTATCCTCTTATCCCCCCTTCATAAATATCTTCTTCTTCCTATCCTCTCTTCCCCTCCCCTAAATATACCCTTCTTCCCCCTCCACCTACCAATACACCTCCACTCCCCACTTCTTCTCCCACTTCTCTCACCACTCTCTCTCTCTAGTTCTCTGAACTGTCTCTCTTCCTCATTTCTTCAACTCTCTCTCTAACCTTTCTCTTTTTCTCTCATCTCTCTTCCCACTCTCTCATTCTCTTATAAATAGGCGAAGAAAAGAAGACAGCTAAAAATAAGTGATCATTTGATAGAAGGTTGGACAGGAAATTTGAGGAGAATTTTACCCTGCTTTACGTAGAAATCTATCCGTACGGATAAGTTATGGCTGTTTAAATTTTATTATTTGGGGAAAATATAATGAGATAAAAAAAGTTTGGGGCAGGAAGATTATCTTTTCCTACGCAAGAATTATTACAGGAGCTCGAGTGAAACATTAAATTTGAATTAGAGAGTCCACCTTAAAAGTATGCACATGATAAACCGACTGCATGTTATTTGATATTTATATTTCTTTGATTTTATTTTAAATATAACTATTCATGTTTAAATCAGTTATTTATTTAACATATTTGACACGATGATCTATATTTAGAATCAGTTATTTATTTAGTTATTATTATGTTAATTTAATTTTAATAATTTGAAGTGTAATTTTATATAATGGTGATTTATTTAGTTAATATATTTAACCCACTATCCCATGATTAAAATTTGATTCATGATATTAAAGTATGACTCACTGATACTAAATTAGTTTAGCAAATTTTATGACAAGTTTTATTGAGATAGCTATGTAATAAGAATAAAAATTTGATTAAACATATGAACTGTGTCACTTTCAGGAGGTGTAGGGCAACAAATAAGGCTGTCAATGGGCCGGGCCGGGCCTGATTTCGGGCCAGGCCGCAAGGCTTTTTCTGGCTCGTGGGCTCTTAGTCGGGCCTAAAAGCTCGACCCGACTAGGCACACGGGCCGAGTATGGGCTTTAAGTTCAGCCTGCGGGCCAACTCGGCCTGTTCTCCTTTTTTCCTTCCTTCAAAATTTAAAAACTACTTAGTTAGAATTATATTATTTTACTTAATTATACAATTTAAAACTCTATTTTCATACAAATTATGTAATTAATATCAAATTTTTAGTTAATTTAGTGAGATTATAAGGTTTATAGTATTAAATGTATTAGTTTTTATTTTTTATTTAAGTTGTCAGACATGGCCGGGCCTTAGTCGGGCTTCACAATTTTTTAAAAGTCTCACGCCCGGCCCGGCCCGGCCCGGCTCGATATAACTAGGGCCTGGGCCAGACTCGGACTTTAATATTGATAAGTCAGGCATGGGCCGGGCCGACCTAAGCTCGGCCCGGGCCCGGGCTATTGACAGCCCTAGCGACAAACCATAGTTTACGTCCGCTATGGGATTGGCTCATTTCCGAGGATAAGTAAACTTCAATAAAATTTAGAACCCAGAGTAAGAAAATTATCTGGGTAATGGTGGAGTATTAACTCTTGATCCTGCGTAGTTGATCAAGGATGATAGTCTCCAGCATTTAGAGCATTTGTCTTTATGCTGACGTACGGATGCCTAGGTATATGTTTGCTATTATTTATAGTGACGGAATACTTGTCCAATATGTGTCTATCCAATATGTGATAAATAATTAATACATTATGTGATTCTTTAAACAGACAAGGCCTAATATGAAGTTCAGATTTGATATATGACTCTGATATGATCTGAAAATAAGTTCATATGTATAAGCGCTGATTTAGCTAAAACGTGTACCATGTTATTTATAAGTTAGATAAGATTTGTTATACGCAGTTTCTTATAAATATAAAAAATTATTATATCTTATTAGATTTCCTTCGCATTCATAGTATATGTACAATCCAATGAAATTGTGATTAGCTTTACATATATTATAGATTTGCACAAGTTGTTATGTGATAAACATGTGATTGGTTTTAATACCTACTGAGTCTTTGGACTCATATCTGTTGCCGAACCATTTCAGAAAACTGACAAGTGTGCACTTGGACTCCGACGGGCAGTAGGTCAAAGGGTGATCCCGGTGTAGTCTG
This sequence comes from Amorphophallus konjac, assembly GCA_022559845.1. Taxonomy (NCBI): domain Eukaryota; kingdom Viridiplantae; phylum Streptophyta; class Magnoliopsida; order Alismatales; family Araceae; genus Amorphophallus; species Amorphophallus konjac. The sequence goes on from JAHNEJ010000167.1 coordinate 225,389, forward strand.
AATTCCGCGGCATAGAATAAGTAGGTTTAGTTTTCTTTTGTATAATGAATGTAAATATGACTTTTGGGTAGATATATATAGAACATTATATAGGATGTAAATTATATGTGTTCATATTATGGAAATGATATGGTTGTGCTTTTGAAATATGTGATTGTTTGGTCTTTAGCGTCTTATAAATATTTCGGCCCACAACACTCCGTCTATATGATGTGACGTCCCCGGACCAAATATGGGATCGCGGGAAGGGGGGTACCACATGCTAGGCGGCCAAAGGCCTGGCCCCCTAGGTCTAGTGGGCGGCCTCCTTGCCCAGATGGGCGGCCACCTCTCTGGCCGCCCATGGGGCAGTGCCTAGGTGGGCGACCCAAGAGTAGGAAAGTGCATTGGAGGATGGCCAACTTTGTGGCCGCCCTGAGAAAGTGCCATGGTGGGCAGCCATCAAGTTGGTCGCCCGAGCTAGTGTGTCCTGGACACCCCATCGATCTGGTTTTGTGTTGTCGAGTGTCCATGGTTGCTGTAGTTCCCGCAGAGGGTTGTTCCCACGTGATTCCGTGTGTCCGCGGTGGATTGTCCCCGTGTGATTCTATGTCCACGGAGGGTTGTTCCCGCGTGAGTTAAATGGGCCGACAACCGCTAGTTTATGTCATCCGCCCTTGTGTGCTTGTAGTTTGGTGGCGTAGGGTCGTGTCGTACCATAGTCCGTGTGTGTGAGTAGACCGGTGGTTTCTACTTGACTACGTGGCTTAGAGTTCTTTCGAGTGGAACCCTACAATTGTAGCTTCCTAGGTGCCTTGCACTAACCGACCGTGAGGTCGAGGGCAGACGGGCGATTGTTTGACTATGTTCCAGGAAGCTTCCTGTTTTCTCTTCAACATGTTACCTACTACTATTGTTATTAATTGTTGTTGATGTAAATTGTTTACGTAGTGGTAGGGATCCACGGGACCCTTACTGAGCCAATAAGATGAGACTCACCCCTTCTTCTTTCAGGTGTGGCGATACCTTCACATGGTTCGGAGGTTCTATGCAACACTAGTAGTGGTTCTTAGTTGCCAGCTTTCTAGAGTCGGAATATGTCCCGTGACTGTATGTTTTTTTCTTGTTGATTGTATTTTTGTGGACTTGGACTCTGAGCTGTAATTGTGTAAGTATGTAATGCAATTTTTAATTTTGTAATTTAATTAAATTCTTGCATTTATTTTAAATTCTTATATAGCCCCACAATGTTAATCTAACCCTTTCGAGTACTGTAGCTCGTGGGTGGCGATCCAGAATTTGAGTCGCATCGGTTACTTTCTGGTACTCGGATCTTGGGTCATTACAGATGAGCACCTCTAAAGTCTCATAGGAGAAAAGGGCCTGAAAGTTTGCATCGTCGTCGACTAGGCCCTTCGTTTTGGCCTCCTAGAAGATGTCATCCAAGTAGCATACCTTCCCCTTAAGCTCTCACTTGACGTCATCGTAACGTCGCAGGTGGTGGGCTATTCATGGGTTAGAGTGGAGAGGGTTCGCCAAGTGGCGTAAAGAGTATCTACGTAGGTGCGGAGTGCGTGTCGTGGAGGAGACCGAGCGGCCCTCGGTCGCCAGACGCCGACTGGCCTCTACTTTCGAGTGGGGGATTGTTGTGACGCGGTCCTACTCATCTTGTCGATTGAGTAGGCCCTGGTAGGCCTCTGTCAGGATCTGGAATTAACGGCGCATCTCGGCCAGCTCCTCGGGTACGAAGTGGGCTGAGGGCTAGATGTGGTACCCTTGGGAGAGATGGTCACTTACCTGCTCATCCCTAGATGCCTAGCGAGAGCCAGCGGTACCCCAATAGTTGATGACATTGCAGCAGTTCTCTCGGGATGCCATGGCTTTTAATCTTTCAGTTTCCACAGATGGCGCCAAGAAGTGTAGTGGTCGAGATTAGTTACCTCGAACTACAAGCTACACTCCTAATATTTGTTAGGTGCGAGAATATGAGGCCACCCTCGATAGAAACCTAGAGACACAAAAATGTTAGAAGGAGCCTTGGGATATGTTAGGCCTTGTCGAGCCAGCGGACTTCCCCCTCCTCAACAATGATACATACTTTTGTTAAAAAAAGAAGAGATCCATAGAGGCAGGAAAGCGGTTCCTAATCCTTATACCACATTTTTGAGATTTATTTGTTGGGGAAGATCAACCAGCCACTCGTGGAAGCCTACAAACACTAGAGATACGGGGTCAGAAGGAGCACCGGACGCTATCTCAGGGGACAACCCTCTAATACTTAAGTGAGTGACACACTTTGGAGAGAACTATCAAGAAGAGAAAGGGGAGAGAGAGTTTAAGAATGGAGTTGACAATTATGTGTAAATGGACAAGGGCTCCTAGAGCGCTCGAAGAGTCCGAAGAGTGCTCGGAGAGTCTAGAGAATGCTCGGAGCAGTGGGCGAAGGCTTCGTCTCTCTCTGCGTGTCTTTGTTTCTGTATGTTGGTGTCTACGTCCCCTGTGTGCCTGATCGGGGGCCTAAATATGGGTTATCCTGCCTGTGAGATTTCGTTTCTCAATGGGGAAATGACGTAGGTCGTGGAGTAACACCACCTTGATTTTGGGAAGAGTTACCCGTTATGCACCTACCTATTCGAAAAGAGAGATCTCGTTGTGAGAATCTCGACATTGTAGGCGTGATCTCATCCATGTCGAGGAAGGGGTCTATAATGGCGGAGACAACGTTTAGCCACTAGCGAGTTCTTCGACGCCCGGGACGCTCGCATCAATCTTGTCCGCGGGCAGGTGAATCCTCCGTGGGCGTCAACCTGGCCGCCCAGCTTGGGCTGCAAACCGTTGAGCGATTTTCTCTGACCTTATTGGGTCAAGCCACCTTGAACTTGGCGCTATTGAGTCACACTAAGTCTGACGAATCTTACCCTCCTCGTGATCACAACAGTAGTAATACATAAGTTTGTTACCCCCACATCCATATCTTGAATCACTTTACTACACCACTCTGGTCTCTTCGCTGTTGACAACGGAGGGGCAATTATTGTAATGGCCTGGACCGATGCATGCCGTGAGCTGCAACATGGGTGTGATTGTTTGAGCTGCCAACATATATGTACGCTGCTAGGCAGTTTCTAAGGATAGATTAATTAATGGCTGCCATTATATTAAGTGTCTGCACGTACTAATCCATCTCTGGCGGCAATTACTTCAGACTTTCTTCGAGCCTTGACAACTATATATATGTTGATTCGAAGCTGCATTATTCAAACACTTACCTAGAGAGAGAGAGAGAGAGAGAGAGAGAGGAACCCACATCATTGATTAAAAACTCGTGGGGGCCGGGTGGGGGGCCGGATGGCGGGGTCGGCTGGATGATCCGAGTGACAAGGGAGGGCAAGAGAGGCGGTGTGGGAGGGTGCCCGGGACAAAATAACCCCACGGAAAAGCGCCGTCGTCGCCTGCGGCTCTGCGTGTGGGGTGGATGGCGCCTGCCCACGCGTAGCTTTCGTTCTCTAGCTCTCACGATGGGGCGACAGCGGGGGCCTCCTGATGGCGAGGTCCTGTCCCCGCCGTGGCCCTGCAACGTCGCCTTCGAAGTGGCGAGCCTGTCATGAGCCTCCGGCCCTTCCCATTCCCCCAGCCGCCCCACCACACATACCACCTTCGTGCTCAGGCCTTCTCTCCACCCCCCCCCCCCCACCACCTCATACTCCCTAGCTAGCCCCCAAGCGTATACACATCTCTCTCTCTCTCTCTCTCTCTTGCAAGGCTTGATATCTGCGTCTCCCGAACCCTCCAAGATATTCCCTCTCATGCAAACTGTTGACGTAAGGTTTGGATCGCACGGGGGATTTACGGTGTCCGCCCCCCGTCTCCACTGCCAGTTCGCGCATGCTTAACTTAAAAGGCGGGCTTTTTTTCAGCAAATCAATGATAATCTATTATATATATATACATAAGAGAATTGAAGATTTTTTCGTCCCAGATTCTAAGTTTTAATCTAGTTCGATATTGTTATCTGTGTTTGGCCGGTTCTCTGGTTCGCGTTCTTGTTTTATCCTCTCCGTCTCTGCTCAGCTTCGATGCCTCCGAGAATGGTCTCACGGGCGACCTGCCGGAGGCATTCGCAGGGCTCCCCCTCACATCGCTTGGGCTCAACAATAACTTCTTGCGAGGGGAGATAGTCAGAGCACTCACTACCAATCGACGGAGACGTGCGCGAGAGGGACAACAAGAAGAGGTTCTTCTGGGACGATCGGAAGCTGGGAATGCTCCTGTCGCCGTGTTTGTTGAGGTTACATCTAGGGTGATCATTATTCGGATTTTAACCTGAAAATCAAATCGAATTGATAGATTTGATTCGATTTGATTTGAGTTAAAATTTAAAAAATTTTAATTTGAGTTCAAATCGAATCGTATTAAATTTTTTAGTTTGATTTGATTTTAAAGTTTAAAAAATCGAATCGAATTAAATAATCTGAATTTAAAGATATTTTTATCAAATTAATATAAATATATATGTAACTATAAATCTTAATTCAAAAAGTCCAATCCCCGTCATCTTGATGGGGTTTCCGACTCAATGAAATATGTTACAAATCACTTACCATTTTACTGTAACTGAAGTTCTTAATTTTTTATTTAAAAATATCATGGAACTTGTTCTTACAAGTTACAACTTTTTATGTTATATTCTTAATATTTATTTTATTTGGTAGAAAATTTTCTACCCTATCTTTCTCTACTCTTTTTTAAATCCAATCTAATTTCTAAAAGGGGAGATGAATATGGTTCAAATCGAACCAAATCGAACCAAACTGAATTAATTAAGTTTGGTTTAATTTGGTTTGATTTCAAAGTAGTTTAGTTTAGTTTGATTCGGATTGAAATGTTAATTTGGTTCGAGAAAAATTCTCTTCAAATTAAACCAAATCAAATCGTGCTCACCCCTGGTTGCATCCGCTCAAGACCAACCCCTGCAACTTGCAACTGGAAGGAGAGGACCCGGGATGGGTGCTCGGTCTCGACCTCCAGGTCGTGGTTGTTCATAGCACGACACCGGTGAGGTTGGCGAGGTTGGCGAGGTCGGCAAGGGAGTAGAAGTAGAACACCCCAAATGACATGTTCCAACCGAGGAGTACGGTCTGGTGGGAGGAGAGCTTGCTGAGAGATGAGATCTTTCCGCTGAGGCGATTGCCCTGGAGAGAGAGAACCTGGAGGGACTGCATGTTGTTGAGGCACGGATCGATGCGGCCCTCGATCATGTTCAGCTCAAGGCGCAGGGAGGCCAAATTCTTTGGCCCACAGAAACCTAGCTAGAAGGAGGGAATAGAAGGTAAATCACTAGAACTGGACTAAGTCCGATGCATCCAAACTTGGGTACTTGGCTGTCATTGTGGTAGTCTGATTGCTTGGTGATCAGTTACGGGACCATGGTAGCTACGTACTGTCGATTCATACTTATTCTGTCTCTGGGTCTACACGTTTACGGCAGTTACCGTTCTTGTCTTCTAGATAAGATAGTAAGTGTGGAAGAAGGGACGAGAAATTTCTGGGAGAGCACATTTTACTCCCCTTCTGTGTGGTGAAACACTCACTCAAATGATAACAGGATCATGAAAGGGTAATGTACCCGGATGTACAGATCGATTAACCATACCTTTGAGTGTGGATGAGCTCTTCAGTTTATTGCTTGAGAGGTCAACTTCAGCCGAGGAGGGGAGATTGAATAAACTTTGCACGACGTGCTCCTTGGACTAGTATTATTAACGACACACGAACAAACGAGCTGACTAACTCCTCGTGCTGTGGTACGTTGGGGGGCACCAGAGAGGACACGTACCCGCTCGTGGTTAAATTAGAGGGACTGTCGTCCCATGAGCGTGCGGCAGCCCATCCGTCCACTGCTCGTGCGTGCCCCCCCCCCCCCCTACGACATTTTTAATGTCTGCTCCACCGGGTGGCCCGATCGAAGAGGGACTGCCCATCACTTACATACACAACATATGTTATTACTACGAGGGTCACAGCCGGCACCAATTTAGTATGATAGCGTTTGCGGTTCGTCGGTGTTATATGGGTGGGCTGGGGCCGGGGAGGGACAGGGAGGGGGCGGCGACAGCAAGCGCGCCTCTCCACCTGCCCCGTTGTGTGGGTGGAGAGGGGCGCGTGAGTCTTTTGCAGGAGAGGCGAGGTGGTGTGTGGGGGTCACACGTGCTGCTGCTGCTGCTGCTGCCAGGGGATAGAGACAGCCAACAGCCAGTGGTGGTGGGTGACGGCACGCTAACTGGACTCCATTGAGAGGGCCGAGGCGAGAGAGAGAGTTGTGTTGTGTGCTGTGTGTGTGTGTGTGTGTGTTGTGTGCTGTGTGTGTGTGTGTGTGTGTGTGTGTGTGTGTGAGAGAGAGAGAGAGAGAGGGCCAGACGTGCAATGGGGACAGAGGAAACTGACGGGAGAACGTGGTGGCCGTGCCCACGTGGATGGGAGCCGGAAAACGATGTTAGGCCCCGGCTTCCTGTGGCGTCTTCCCTTCGGAGCCGAGGGTAAGGACGAGCCAGAATTGCAAAAGTACCCTCATTCATATTTTAATATATTATAATATTTCTTAGACCCCGTTTTGTGTGTGTGTCAGTGAGAGAGAGAGAGAGAGAGATTAGGATAATATTTGTACAGGTACTCGTCCATCGTCTGTCTCGATATTTTTTACAATTGCGAAAAATGTGATGAACCTCTTTAATTACTAATATTTTGCAGAATGATTAGATATGTCCTATTAGTATGATCAACCTTGAGGAGAGTAAATAGACATGGCCCACGAAGGGCCCAGTAACGTCAGGTCCATGTCGACTCGAGATCTATAATATGTACTACGGGCTCCCGACAACCACGGCCAACAACAGACGGTCCAGTGTGGTCAGTCATCGAATTCGTCAACCCCCGAAGGACATCGACCCGGGCATATCGGATGCCGGATAACTCTTCGGAGACCAAACGTTACTACCGCTATCGAAGGTCACGACTCCAGCAAAGACGAGCACGTCTTGTGAGTGCCGTAAGGTCTGCCTAAAGACTGTCCGACTCCGGAGGAACGGTCGTCCAACGGGAAATTTTCCATGACCGTGGAGAAATATTATCCCATGACTCACGCCCTTCCCTGCTGACGAATGGGCATTCACTGCCAGTACAACCCCTATACAAGGACCTCTCACAGGACCCGAAGGGGACACAGAAGAAACAGACAAAAAGACGAGAGACACAAGAGTGAGCACGCCACGAGAGGGAGATAGCGAGCCAGACTCCCGGCCCTACGCTTCACTACTCCGGTCCACTTCCAACCATTCCTCCAGCTTCGCGGACACCTTCCGAGCACTTGTCATACGTGGCAAGCACCCTACCGGAAGACAGATCATTGCTCTAGGCTCGGCTAGCTAACTCCCCTTTCTCTCTCATCTCTGATTCCTCTTGATCTACGAGATTCTGACTTAAGTATCGAATGATTGTCCCTTAGGATAACGTCCAGGGCTCCTTCTGACGTCTTTTTCTCTGGTGGGTGAAGATTTTCGCCGGTGACCAGACTTTTCCCAACAAATAAATATTAAAAATATAGTACAAAATTCGAGAGATCATTTTCTCGTCTCTACAAACCTCGGCGAAACTTTGTCGTCACTGTTTTTAATTACCTGATTGTCACATTAACGAGATGGTAATTGACGAACTTCTCCAAGTAAAAGAGAAGGGCAGCCGTCAACGGCCCATTCAATCCCACATAATTCGCACGGATAATATTTTTATATGCTCGAATAATCTTTAGTTAAAAAGGTAGACGCGGCAACATGTAAGTTGTTGCCTAGTTTGGAATATATTCTAATATTCTTATGTTATGTAAACTCCAAGTTCTGGTTAAGAACAAAATCATGATATGTCAAATTTAGTACGTTAGTTTTACATTCATTTCGTGCATTTTACTCTCTTTTATTTATAAATTTGTGATAGTTCCCTTAGCCAGTTAATTAGAAGCCTAAATTTCGAAATTTGTTGTCATTCAACGTTGTTACATGAAATTAGATTAGGATGATTAAGATGTTAACCATCCGGGTCACCGAAAACAAAACTGCGTGAACTGATCATGTCCTGACCAACAAATATTACCTTTTGTTTGGCCCCAAAGAACTCCATCTAATAATTAGAATTCCCGTAAACCTTAATTTGTTTACTTTGTCCCACATTTCATGATGTCATGGGATTTGTTCACTCGTCTTTGTTCTTTCACCGTAGCAACTCGTAGAAGTTGAAACCCTAAAACAATATGCATCCTTATCTTCTCGTCTTGTGAGCACAAAAGTCCTATCTCCGTTGTAAAAGTACAAGTACGTACTTGATTATGATATAGCAAGAAGCAATCTAATCACTAAAGAGCTTATCTATAACATTATCTTCGTGTTTAATTTTTCCCTCTTTTTTTCTCATTATGTACCACCAATACACATGAAATATCTGCAGTAAATATTATTTCCAAGTTCAGTCCAACGTGGGAGTTCTACGAATAAATGTAAAAATACATATTAAAATTGAAATCACATGAAAATCTATCTTATATTTATATTTATATGTGTATTTAAATTATATTATCATTATAATTTGAAAAAAATTCTCAAAGTAAACTCATGCACGTAATACGTTTGAGGAGGAGGGTAAAACCTGCCAGCCCATTGCGGCCCACTAGCACCGGGCCCGCAACAGCCCCGCCCAGTCGGGATCAAAGCAGGCCGCCAGATAACCTGCAACCCAAAAATTCGACGGCTCAATGGAGACATTCGCCAGCCCACATTAGACATCAACACGGCTATCCCGGGCGTCGGACGACTCTCTAGCAACCGAACATTGCTCCCACCATTATAGGCCTCTTCTCCAACAGGGACGAGGTCACACCTATGACGCCAAGATCCTCGTCCCGAGGCCATACCTCCCGATTAAGTAGGAGCACAACGGGAAACTCCTCCCACGATCAAGGAGGCGTTACCCCACGACCTGCGCCTTTTCCCATTAGGGAACGGACCTTCAAATCTAGGGGGACCTATATAAATTGACCTCCGATCAAACAGATACACAGACACACAAGAGAAAAGAAGAAAAGACTCATACACACGCGGAGAGAAAGGAGAGGGATAAGAAGACAAAAGTCAAAGCTCATTCATGGAAGTTAGTTCCATCGCATCCCGTGACTCTCAGATCACTCCCGGTACTTGGCCAACATCCTCCTAGCACTCGTCATACGCGACGAGCACATTCGAGGATCCAGCTCTCACACCTAGGCTGGTTCACTCTACTCTCACGCTCTCTCCCTCTCTGTCTCTTGTTGTTATCCCCCTCAATGTGATCCTGACTTAAATATCGAAAGATTATCTCTTAGGATATCGTCCAAGACTTCTTCTAACATCGTCTTCCTAATACTTGTAGACTTTCACAGGTGATTAGACGTCTTTTTTAAATTAAATAAATCTTTAAAATATGATACGAAATTCGGGAACTATTTTTCTACCTCTACGACATCCATTTGACTAGTATATATAAACCCGGAAAATAATTAGATGGCTTACATGTATTTACAGTTTTTCTTTGTCCCTTCTAGTAAGGATCTCTCCACTCACTGCCGTCTAATCAAATTCTTGAGCACTTGGAAAGTTGAAACGGCCAACACAAGGAATCATCACGCAAGTTAGCAAAATACGACGAGGACTCGCAACACTTAAAAAGCGCCAGCATACCATACTCAAAGGTGCCGAAGGTTAGTCCGAAGTGAAATAATAATAATAATAATAATAATAATAATAATAATAATAATAAAAGTGACCCACATCTGAAACTTTTGTGATTATTAAGATTAAGACGTTGAAATGATGGGGGTGGGTGGAGGTCTGTTTGTTGCGTTGGTGCGTGCCAACATGTATCGGCCAAGCCATGTTGGATCATGTCAGTATGAAATCGGCACGTCGGCACCGCAGGACACGCGGGATCCAGCAGTCATCGCCGTCGTCAACTGTCGACCTGCGCAACCTTCACCGGCTGCTGTCTTCTTCGCCGCCATTAACGTCGTCCGGTGCCTCCTTCGCTCCCAACGGTCTATTTCACTACCGGCCAGAGAGAGAGAGAGAGAGAGAGAGATGTGGGAGCAAAGGCGAGGTGCTTCTGATCATCGATGAATGACGAAGGTAAGACAAGGCGAGACACGGCGAGATGGATGGAGGCCGTAGGAGTGAGAGGAGTCGTAGGAGAGGGTTAAGGTCGCTATTACCCGAGTTAATTTGTTTCACCGGCACAGTTGGGATTAGGGTTGTTAATAGGTCGGATTTGGGTTAGACTTAATTTGATCCGACTCAAATCTAACTTATCAATATTAAAGTTTAAATTTGACACGAACTCGAGATATGTCGTATCCAGTTCGGATCGAGTTGAATTCGATATTATTAAAAAATTATAAAATTCTCTCGTTAAATTAAATAAAAATAAAAATTAATATATTTAATAATATAAAATTTATAATCTCATTAAATTAATTAAATTTTTAATATTAATTATATGATTTATGTGATTAAAAAACAATTTTTTAATATCAACGGAGGACGAATCTACTCCGTTGACGGTCACAGGTAGGATGAATGACGTAAGCCGCACCGGAGGCACTGCAAACCGAGAGAGAGAGATGTCCGGGAATACGTATGATATGATATGAGAGAATCTTTCGTCGTCTCAAACTCCTCACTACTACGTGTCGATCTCTCTCGCACCATCGCACCCTCGCATGCGAAGAGCAATGCATAGATCGGCGTACATGGCCAGAAAGTCCTATTAACTGTCGTGCTCTGCAGCACGTGGGGCATATGAAGGGCCGGGTGCGCCTCGCACGGGCGGGCCGGTCCTTGCCTGGGGTCAGGGGTGTCATCTAACAGAACGCTAATCACGGCCGTCCAGATGATTAACGAGCCCTGTTAACCCTTAGCTTTGGTTGTCTCCGAGCCTCGTCAAGAATAATATGAAATCCTCACACTTGGGGTTCCGACCTCATTATTAGATCAGATTAAGCGAGTGTGATGATCTAAACGAATGAACGGACCAACATGCATCGATCAATCGTCAAAAAGATCTCTACCGAATTTGGTGACATTGAACCGAATTGATTTGCTTGATGTTATCCAAGACTTCTTGTTGTTAAGAGTACTCTATCAATTTCTAGATAAAGAATATATAGGTTTGATGTTTAGAGTATCTTAAATTTTTTTTTTTAATGCCTACTCTCAATCTCTCTTAAGTTTTTTGGTCTAGGGTATGCACAAATTCACTATTATTCCCCTAATTAAGTGGGAGATATTTCCCCATCTATGTATATAAAGAGAGAGAGAGATGATAATTTTACTTAATTAAACGACTAGCTCGGATCGAAATAACTTTCGGACAGATCCTGCCGCTTGCGAGGACCATTCTAACTCGGATTTAGTCTCTCTTGTAAACCCATGAATTAAATCTCACTTCTCGCACAATTACGTACCAAAGGTTAATCAGTTAATTTGGATGACATTTTAAAAGATGAAGAGGTGCCGATACTAATGAAGGCTGCGTTTAGGACGTTGGGTGTGGAGATTTTTTTTTCAAAATCTCTAAATAGAGAGGAAGTTGATCACTTGAGACAGTTTTTGGAGATTTTGATATCTCCTCTTTCTTCTCCTTATCTCTTTTTATATCTCGAAATCTATATAAAATAAAACTTGACGAGACACTGTGACATTTGGAAGCGATTTTGAGTGAGTACATATTTCAATTACTAGAATTTTCAAAATATCTCGTCAACATATTTTTCAAATTTACCCCAAGACAGTGACAGTATGGTACTTTCTTAGGCCTTGTTTGTTTACCGAGTAAGATAGTGGAAATAGTAATCTGATGTGAGAGAAAACTATGAGTCTTATAATTTTTTCTCACACACGTACCCCCTTAATCGAGATAGAGTAACTAATTCGATGGGTGAAAATCGAATAACTCGTCCCACCCCAGAAACAAAGAGGGCCTTGACAAGTCACTTAACCTGATCATAGCGTGAGCTATCCTCACCGAAATTTAGTTTGGGGACCGGGGGGGATCCTGGTCGGTCCGAGAGTCCACCGGTGGGAATTGAAGGAGGGCTGCCAACCGTCTGATGAGTGTAGGCCCCCTCCGGCCCATTCCCACGTCATGGCCGGAGGTGGTGGGGGAGGATCCAGCGCGGTTGGGATGTGGACTACACACTTATCTCCGGCCGGAAAAGTCCATCAGTCACACAGCTAAGCGTGGGGGGGCGATGGTGACAACTGATCAGTTCCCCCACCCCCCTCTTCCTCTTCCACCATCCCGGCCGTCTGATTTGCTTGATCCATGGGCACCCAGGACGGTGGGTGGGTCGTCGTAATTTCTCTTCTGATTGGGTGTGCAGGTATCTCACAGAGAACCCCACCGAGAGGTGGATTAATTAGTAATAATAATAATAATAATAATAATGAGAGAGCACTGCTGGACCTGGAAGAAGAGGCCCTTCGCTATTAATTTGATGGTAATCACCTGATCGGATTCGCATCCAATTGGGCTCGGCCTCTAATGGGGTTAAGGTGGGTTGGTGAGACGTGGGATGCTGGCTTCAACTCTAACCAAAATTCCTCTTCTTCTAAAGAATGCATATATATATATATATATATATATATATATATAAATAAAATTTGGTCACGTCGTGTTGAATATTTGACGTAGATGTTCATTGATTGGGGCATGCGAAGGTTCGTGTGTACGTTCAAGCTGAGCTTGGCTTCCCAATACATACATGGCCTCTTTATAATAAAAATTTCAGCTGGACTGGGCTTATATAACTCCACCTCGCGCGCCTGATGAGACTGCAGATTCTACTGTGCACGGGGAAGGGCCAGCAATGTGTTGACGGTGGACAGCTACGGTTCCCACTTTCCAACATTTCTGAGGCCACATCACACATCATATAGTTCACGAAGTACACGATATTAACTGTGTGGACATGACAGATGAAGGGGAGTGGGGATGGGAATCCAAGGAACGCGCGCGCGCGCGCAGGCGGTGGAATTTCTTGGTATTATTCGGCTGGTGCTGTACCTGAGCCTCCACCATGTGAGCGAGGGAGGTGTGGATGGATCCTCAAAAGAAAGAGGAGGCCATGGGGGATCGAACCCAACGCGGTTGTGACAAATTAAAACCACCAGGCCTAGTTCGTGTGCATCCATGATGTGCCATGAGCTCAGGCCGTGAGGACGTGCAGTACTCGATGGCCTCCCAGGTGCCCGGAAGAGAGAGAGCAAGAGAGATGATGCGGACGATGAGGACGAGGACGTATTCCAAAAGACTCATCCTCAGAGATTCCCTTTAGATAACGTGGGAGTCTTTTCCACGTTGGGGATGACAGAGATGTGAATTTGTTGAAGATGCTCTCTCTCCCTCTCTCTCTCTCTCTCTCTAAACTGTCTCTGACGTGGGTGTGGGGGAAGGGAACACCGTGGGTGGACCTGTTGTGACGGTGATCCCCTCGTCCACACCTCAGCATTGGGCAAAGGGGCACTCATCGATCGCTTCGACCGAGTGCATGAAGTGGATATATACCCAGGGGTACGTACGTCGTCCACCTATATACGTTTCACCAAATGGCCGGGGACCGTACACTCTTTGATTGGGTGGGCACAGTGCACGTCTAACAGGATGGGCAGTCACTGATCCACCTGTAATTCATTTGCCCTAGAAACTTCAAAAGGAGCTTTGTCTAGCTACGTACGGCGCGTCGATTTCCCGTTCTGTATGATCTGTTGGCCCGAGGGGGGGGGCGCGTCAGTAGTACTGCAGGTTTCCCCCCAACTTAAAACAACGACAAAGCCGCTCTGTTCAATTAGTTCCTTTGTTGTGAAGCTATACCAAGTGATCCCACTTTCATATGCACACGCTCCTCCCATCACAGACTCTGTTCAATGAGTTCCTTTGATGTGAAGCTGTACCAAGCGATCCCACTTTCATGTGCACACGCTCCCATCACTCTCGTCACCTCAAATATGTGTACTCCACCAACTTCATTTGACGAGTTGGGTTAATTTGCGAAGGAAAGGTGTTACAACTTTATGTTCCAATTGTTCCGAAGGTGGGTATGAGATTTACAGATTTTAAAAAATATATATATATGTTGAGCTGAACTTAAACTATTCACTTCAGATAAATTTTATCTGATCACGTACTTAATCTTCGAGAGATATGTGACCCGGAAGTTTTTAGTTTTGTTAGATTACTCATCACTCTTTGCATACATTTGAGTATTACTACGATTGAATTTCCCCTGGTAAAAAATGTATATGCTTGGAGGCTCGGACTCGGAGGCCATGGCCAGCATAATTAACATCAGTTTATTGATTACTATTGCCAAGCAGGTGCTCCCAACTCAGACTCCGATCAGCCCACAACATTCCACGAGCACAACTTGCTCCAAAATTAACCAAAAAGACAACAGGAGAGGCACTCTCGATCGAGTACAAAACCATCAAATGATGTGCGCATCAAGTTATAATAACCCATCGATGCTGGGACTTTCTAGTTTTCTGTGAAAGCTTCCCCGGGTTAATTGGCTCAGCTGGCCAAAACCTCCACAGATGCGACACCCCGGCCGTGGTGGATATCTATACACAATACGTACCCCCAAGGTCAGCTGGATATATATATATATATATATATATATATATATATATATATATATATATAGAGAGAGAGAGAGAGAGAGAGAGAGAGAACTTAGAGGAGTTCAACATCAAAGGAAATTTCTTACCATCTTCATCTGTCGAGTCTGGGGGACAACGCACCACACCAACCCTCACATCCACCACACACACACACGATATGGCATGCAGCATCTGCCTCCCGCGAGTGCCCACCTTCATCATGTGCCCGAAGAACACAGCTCGGCAGAGTATACACACGGCCAACAGGTCTCACGTGCGCGGCACGTTTTAAGCGCCGTCCCGGTCTCTATATAATCCCCACTTCTAATCTCCGCACGCAACGAGAACAATCCGTAGTTATTAGACAAAACCATGCACTTAAAAATTTTAAGTGGCTTTCCTCTTATTAGAACGACGCACATCCCCCCCCCCCCGTGCGACCCGGTCGCACGTGTACCCCCCCCCCCCTCCCCACAACCCCGTACTTACCCTGATTAATGCATGCCGACGGGAGCCTAGGAGGAACGCCCTTAAGCTAGTAGCTTGCTTCCATTAGGGGGTGGGGGGGCACTGTGCATGCATGTGCGGTGGGGTGGAGGTCGTACGAGCAAGTACGCACCAGCCGGGCCCCGTGCATGGCAGCATCCCAAGGCTCGCACGGGTGCTGATCTCGAGGCCTCCACCGGGGTTCTCGTTTGCCCGTACGTGTGCTCGGATCGGGGGGGGGGGGGGTCGAGGGCACTGGGGTAACAGAGAATGGACAGTATTAGAGGGAATGCTTCGTCAGTAATCTTTATCTAGTTTGATGTGGACTTCATGTACCGAGAGGGATATAGATATCTAGTTGTGCACCGCGTGATGATACGAACTTGTCGATATTTTTGAGATTATGAACAAAAACCTGTACGTGCGCATCCGAGACCCCACCCTGGTGAGAGAGGTTTCTACTTTCTACGTCGAGGGCACACGGTGGTGGCGACCAGACGAATGCCACGGGTTTTCGTTTGTTGCAAAGCAACGTTGATCCAACTAAACAGCGGCTCCGTGACGCTGCCTTCTGCAAGCGGCAGTGGCACAGCTTTGAGTAACAGATTTTGGGAGCAATATTTGCTAAGTAATAGTGAAGAGACTGTGCCTACCTCCCCGTTTTAGACCGTGGGCATTGGTGGGCCTATTGAAAAAGAAAGAACGGACGCTGCTGCTCTCCCCGGATGTTCTGGGCCTTTGGAGTAACGCTCCCTGACACGATATGTCAAGGGCTCTCACAGTGTTGCTGCGTATATTCCGATCTATAGGTTTGGCCCATTGGGCCGAAATCTCTTCAGCCAGTTCCCTACTTAAAAGACTTGTTCGGGCATGTGTCAAGCTTCACATGCGGTCACATCGTCGTCGTCATCACAAGCCGAGACTAAAAGCCAAACGATTTTGATCGCTAGAGTTAAAACTATCATTCTCAAAGCTACTATTTGAATTTGTAGGACTTCATTCACATTTTATCTTATTTAACTTCAAAAACACGATATAGAAATAGCCGCAGCTGTGAGCATCAACTACAAGTAACCATCTGTATTAACAAGGTGGGTCACGCAGGGTTGGTACCGGTATGATTGATAGATAGCTTGCAGGACAAGCTACTTAAATAATTTTTTTAATATATATATATATATATATATATATAAACTTGTGTTGCAAAGCGGTGCAACAAGTCTGTGCAGCAATTAAAACTCAAAGAAGAACTTGAAAAAAAAAACCCTAGAAGCCTAATAGCTAGAAGAGAACCTAATATATTCTACGTCCACCACCTTGTAACACTGAAGTCTCACTTTCTACGTCCCATGATCTGCGGTGTCGACTGTGGCACTTGACGAGACTCCACAGCAACTTCGAAGCTGTCACTACCTGCTTCGAACATGAATCCTTTTGGACTTTTGTTTCATTTAAATGGAAGGAACGGATTTGATTTGAGCTGGAGGTGGCCCCGTGCATGTTTAAGTTTCTTTTGAGGGTCCCTCAACCTCTTCGGATTGGACTCGGTGTGAGGACTTTCCCTGCGAAACTCCCAGCTGTCATCTTCGGAGTCAGTGGAATAGGAGAAGGAAAAGCAGGTGAGTAATTTGCCCGCTCTTCTAATTTTCTTGAGCTGCTGCTGCTACTACTTCAACCTACCTACAGCATCTACATGATCCTTTTGACGTAAGTGCCGCCCTTGATGGAGACCGCGCGTAGTAGTCACGTGGTCACAGGGCTTTTCCAAGGCCGGCCTTAACCTTCTTTTGAAATGATGGCCATCTGGTGCCTTGGAAATCTTCTAACGTTCGGTTGAACCACCAACATTTGACATAATCCGTCTGCGGCTGGCTCTCCCTATCATCCCATCGCGAGGTTGAATGGGCAGTAGCACCATGGGCGGTGGCGCGCGGGCTCCCACGATGAAAACAAGTGGGTCGTGCATGGTTGACACGACGTATATATGAAAGGGTGCATGCAGGAGATCATGTGATGGCGTGCACCCGGGGAGATATATATCCTCTCCAGTCCACTGAATATATAGATACGTGTGTGTGCGCGCGCGCGCGCGTGTGATCTGCCGGCCTGCACAGTGCAAAACCATAATTTGCATCGTGAGAAACAGCCCCCATGTTGATTCCTTCGTACGTATCCCAGTGGGATTGAATCCCCTCGCGTTTGCCACTGTGCCCGGTTCAAAGTTTAAAACCATCTTCGACCTTTGGTTGTGCCCCAGGATTTCTGCATTGCTGCAAACCATTGGGTTAATTCATGTACTACATATATTTTCCGACCACCTATGCATGCGCAAAGACATCTATTTTCCAAGAGATTTCACCCCCAAATTAGCTCTAGCCAGAGGAAGAGCCTCCCATGTTCCATGTATGTCATGGAACGATTATATATATATATATATATATATATATATATATATATATATATATATAAGCAGCTTCCCCCCCTTCAAAATGGCTCGTGCTGATACATATCAAACAATAAATGGGGTCGGAGAATCCAAGGAGTTGAAAGGTTTTACAACTACACACCTGTGAATGTCAAGACATAAATATGTATGACGGCATTTTAAGAGTACTGGCAAGCAATCTTCGGCTTATTAATTTATTCATTTTGCGTGAACAGCATTAATGGCCAGGGGATTTAACC
Organism: Amorphophallus konjac; assembly: GCA_022559845.1. Lineage (NCBI taxonomy): Eukaryota > Viridiplantae > Streptophyta > Magnoliopsida > Alismatales > Araceae > Amorphophallus > Amorphophallus konjac. Next base: position 243,271 of record JAHNEJ010000167.1, read on the forward strand.
TCCACAAAAGGATGGCTTTAAATCTGAGAACTCCCAAAGTTTTTATCTAAATAGATATTTTTGCCAACACTACTGATCTTTGAATCTGAGATCCCCATGTTGCAAACTGAAGAATAGCCACCCGTTCATCCGCTCGTGTGCAGACTACTGGGTGACGTGCACGGAATTATTTACCTGTCTCTAAATGCAACCATGCAGGCTTGAAGATGAGCAACTAATTGTTGTATTTCTAAGAACAAACTCCAATACACTTTGAGTAACACTTCATAGAATAGTAATCGTAGAGGTCGAAAAGTGATCTCTCTGTGCTACATCTCTAAGATTTATTTATCTGTGAAGATGAGAGATTTTTCGATGGGAACACCTATGAGCAAAGAAAGGATGTCATAAGGAACAATAAGTGTGATCCAACCCTCTGATGTCTTAGTAAGACAAATGCCGGGAGTGAGTGAGGAGCGCTCAAGTGATAATGGGAGTGCTTGGAAGGATGAGTAGAGCAGAAAATATAGTGAGCATAGGATGCTAGAGACTTAGAGTGCTTACCCCTGACCGTCCAGCCAGGGAATTTCTTATAAGGTCCTCGAGCACATCTTTGTCGTCTGCGTTATCTGATTTGATGGAGGAGCGATTGTTCGAGAACGTGGGATCGTGAGACACTTTGCCTTCCGCTCGGCGGGAGGCGAGGGGACGTGGGTTGCCCCTTGATGTCCATTAGTCAACCATTATGGTGATAATGACTCCCAGGTCATGTGCCACGTGGATCGTGCAGCAGTTACGTGTGCATGGCACGGGCCTGGATCCTGGGCTAGTCGTCGTTGGGCCCTTGGGTCTTGGTAGATTATTCTCTCCTCATTAGCCCCCCCACTTCCGAGCAGCGAGAGTATTCGATGTTCTGGAGGAAGTGTTTGTTGGGAATGTTTCTCGGCCCAAGGGTCTGGCCGCCCCCTTAGGTTTTTCTTTCCGAAAAAGGTTCCTTGACTTACTCTTGTATAAGCCACGTGGCATTTCTCTAATGTTCTCTTTACCTTGGACGCCATTTTGCCTAGGAGCTCAGTACGCGTGATGCCTCTTGGGCGTGACGTCATCTTCATCATGATCATATCTCATCGCTCGTGGGAAGGCAGGCACGGACGATTCTTATCGCTATTCTTGGAGCTCTCCCATTTTCCCTCGACCGTTGATGGCATCATGGCAATCTATCTTACCTCTGATGATTTAATCTCGGTCATTGAATTTGAAGCATTATGGCTGCCTTCTCCTTTTAAATAAGCATGGGAAGGGGCCATTTACGTCGGGTTTTCGTTGCTTCTTCTTCGCCGTCTTTCCGCTTTCCCCAGGCTTCCAATATTTTGGTAAGACCTCCTCTCCTTAGTGCTATGCCATGCCCCCTTATAGGAAGCTTCTTCTTTCCGACGGATCTGATGAGGAATCTTCCTCTGAAGTCTCAAGGGCTTCTCGTAGAGGACCATAAAGTGGTCCGAGCACCTTAAGGGCTCCCACTCGTCCCCATTCTCCTCCTGTTTCTTGAGTCATCTATCGCACAATCTGGGGGCCTACCAGATCCTGGCGGAGTATGACATACACTTCCCTACCCAAGATGAGAGTTTGGGAGTGCATTACCCTGGGGAATTGGCATTTCCATCGAGACATTTTGCGTTGATTTCTGTCTCCCCATTCCCACTTTCTTCGAGCACCTCCTTTGTTATTATGGGATTTACCCAAGACAGCTGGCGCCCAATTCTTGGAGGATATTGTGCGTTTTCATCTGGCGTTGTGATAAGATTGGCCTCGCCCCCATTGTAAATCTCTTTCGCTCCCTCTTCGACCTCCAGTGGTGCCTTGCCTTCGGTAACGGCGAGTTCTACTTTAGAGATCGCGGCAGGAAGCAGTTCATGGAGTTCTCGTCTGCTATCTCCAACGTTAAGAACTGATAGGACCGCTTCATGATCATCACGAAGGTAGGCGGGAGGGGCCGAGCAGATGATTAGGTCTTCGCTTCTTGCCCCCACACCCTCCGAGCATCGGACTCTGCCCCGTTACTGAGACCTAGTGACAGGTCAATTGTCAACACAATTCTCCACCAGAGGTTCAACGACACGGGCCAACAGTTGACTCTGACCCTTTTGAGGAGATTAGGTCTGAGCCCCGCCCCCCGGTAAGATCCATAGGTTGATGGGTTTCAGCCCTCCGAGCGGTTACTGATAACTTTTTCTTTGTTCTTCAGGTGTTTTTGAACCACACCCGAACGCTCCAGTGGTCGAGCCTATGTTCTGGTTCTCTAACTCGGTGCTGCCGTCGACGGACCCTCGCCCTTGAGATCATCAGGAGCCATCAGCTCCCCCTCAAGTTTTATTGGGCGCAATCACAGTGGTAGAGGCTCAACCGTTGCAAGGTGAGGTCCCTGTTGGTGCTCCTCTGCCAACGGTTCCCCTAGCTCCGAGCAACCTACAGTATCAATCATTGGTGGACGTCCAGGAGGTGGTTGCTTCTCCTATGGGGCCGTCCAACAGTTCTCGAGCATCTCTCCCCAATCTGGCTGCCGCTTCAACCAGGTCGGGGATGCAAGAGGAGCATCCAAGCACCGCCAAGGAGGAGATGCTGAGCGTCGTCGAGCTGAGCACACCTGAGGATTTGTCCTCCATTACTTCAGTCATGCCGAGTAGCATCGAACCAATGGTGGAGGACAAGCGCAGATGTCCCTCCCTGGATGAGGTAGATGTCCTGGCGCGGTAACGTAAAAAAGGGGGAAAGGCCAAAGCCCAATCGTCAATCCCTACTTGTCGGAAGATGCCGAGCAGGGCTCCCCCTTCTCCATTGTGTTGGATCCCTTCTCCTAAGGATGGGGATGCCCGTGATGGTCAGGGCGTCATCGTTCCAGCCCCCGGCCCTTCTTCTACACCAAGGGTCCCTCAACAGAAGATCCCAAAGAGGAGCAACAACAATTATCTCCGGGTTGCTCGGGAGTTGATGGAAGGAGTCCTCCTTGTCGACTGCCAGAAGGTGCAAGGTATCCTGCGTGATTCCCTAATGGCGGAAGGCTATCGCAGGCACTGTCGACCTTGGAGGGGTGTCGTGTGTACACGTCGAAGGAGATTTCCCACTTGCAGAAGGTTTTGGCCGATCTTGAAGCCAGGCAGAGCACCCTTGAGCAAGACAAGAGGGCGCTCGAAGAGACGAACCACGTGCTTGAGATGTCCAAGTGGTGGTCTGAACAGGTGAGGACCCTGGCCCAGGACCAACTGAAGGTGGCAGAGGCAGCAAGGAATGCGACAGAGGCGGCAAGGATCGCGACAGAGAGGGAAATAGCGACGACAATGGAGCTATTCCAAGCATCCAAGGAGTTCTAGGAGGAGCTCAATGAGCTAACCCACACCATTTACAAGCCTACCATAAGTCGAGGATTCCAGAGGGGTTGGGCGACTACCGTTGAGGATGCCCGCCGAACAAGAAGGGCACTCCGAGGAGACTCCCAAGGATGATAGTGACGCTGCTATTCCGAAGGAGGGAGTCGTGGTTGTATCCGACAGCCCCCCAAGCCCTTCCGACCCCTGCTTCTCTAACGGTCGAGCACAAGAGTGCTGCTGAGAAGTGAAGAGGACTCCAGTTGTCAACTATCTTCCTCTTCTCTTCTCTTCTTTTCTTTTCTTTTCTTTTCTTTTCTTTTTCTTTTTTTTAACATGTGGAGTCTACCCCCGTGAAGGGCACTCCAACCTTTTGCCTCCGACAACTTCGGAGATTTTGTAGAGATTTTGTAACCGGTCTTCTATAATATTTGTGGGGATCTCCCTTTTAATTATTCCCTCCTCAGTAATAAATCCTATAATTAGCTGAATAGATATATATCTTTCTTAATAAAAAGGAGAAGATGTTCAACCCACATATGACAGCAGAAGTTTTGGCATAAACATGAAAAGCATAAGTAAAGACAAATGACTACAGAAAAATGGTAACAAAAGACATTCATGGAAAGGAAGACTACATGAAGCCTGAAGAAACTCAAATTCGTACGATGATTGCAACATCAGTAACACTAGCTGGTTGCTGCTAATGCGATCTGAATTAGTAAAATAAACCTCGTTACTGCTTCAGCCATGTGATGGATTTAGACTAGACAGCATCATCGAAGTACGTCAAATCATGCAAAATCATATCTAAATCCAGCACAAGACAAGTCGTGAGAACATAATGCTGCTGCTCCATAACTACAGATAAAACTAAAAAGACCCTAGGACCTCTCAACAGCATATAAATTTAAGCACAAGTTTCATATGGTCAAATACTGATTTGGCAATCAAGTCTCATGGATTAGAAAACCAGAAGGGAACACCTGGAAAGAAGTGCATATTTCACAGACCGCAGCCATTGAAGGATCTCAGTATACAGTGTCACAACCCAATTCTTTAGCTGCAGCATTAAGGAAGGCAAGTGTCATTCCAGTTGCTCGCCTGCTGTGAGCTTCCCACAGCAAACATTTTTCAATGTCTGCATGCCAGTCAATGTGACCTACATTTAGGCATCTGTATGAGGAACCACATATGTCGTTTTTATCATCCTGCTTAGAATTAGTGGACTTCATTGGCCCACTATGCAGTATATCTCGGAGAACTGAGGTGCTAAGGGCACGGACATGTGCACTTGGGTGGGAAAGACAACGAATGGTTGCCGATAGACGACACTGCATGGATTGAGTAGATTGGTGGCATCAGCAGATGTCCGTCTAATAGTAATGCTAATTGTGATTAAGAGTCATAAGGCATTCACCTTCAGAAGGTTTGAAAGGCCATCAGCAACAGCTAATCCAGTCTCTCCCCAGTTGAGAACAAGTTGAATACCTCTAGCTGTCACTTCCAATAGCTGCTCATGTTTGTCATATAGATTGGAAATATAATATCAGGAAACAGTTATGTACATAGCAATGTGAAAACCTTATTTCTACAATCCAATCAAAGTATAATCAGAGTCTACATTAAGGAAACAAAACATCAGTGGCTGCTACCATGAGATTAAAGTAGAATCCACCTTGAGACAAATATAAAAAATTTGCAATTGGATTTCTTTCCTCCCTTAACTGTAATATTTACCTCTAGCTGTGGCAAAGTGCATGCTTCACCATCGACGAGCATTCCATCTGTAGCACGAAGAAGAAGATCCGATGCACTCGCCAAAATAATCAAGGATTCAGGGATTTCATGATTTCTCATCAACTCTGCAATCAATTTAACAATCCGTTGGTTGATTCTCCACATTTTCTGACCTTGCTCGTCATCCCTGGCTATCCATGGTTGCAGGTCCCTCTCTGCCTGTCAAAAAGATACAAGCCCACAAAAGTGACCAAACAAAATGAAGCAAAAAAAAATGCTGACATAAAGAGGAACATCAATTCATGAGGACTCAATTTAAATGAGTTTCAGACCTGAAGAACAATTGCTGTTGATGCTTTTGTTGGTGACACCAATACCACGTTACACAAGGCATCAATCACCTGGATATGATAGTTAAGGTAAAACCTTTAAAAAGCATCACACAAACTAGAACAGCTGGTATAAAATTCTGGAAAATTCTATTATATATGCTTTTATTTAAAGTTCATAAATTTTCAAAAGAAAACATATTGGCACCTAGTTTATTTCCTATTGCAGATAAAGCTATCTAAATCTTGAATTGCCCACAAAGAACATGAGAATAAAAATTATGGTGTTGCCAATATGCAAGTACAGATCAAGGATCTAGGAAAATATTATTATGCACCTGAATGAGAGCACCAATCGGTGGGTATTATAAGAAAATTTATTATGAAGTTGAATAGGCACTTATTGGAATGCATCTTTTGTTTTTCACAAATTGTCCTTCCTGTTCATTATAGTTTTTCTTTGGATTTTGAAATAAGTGAAATTTTGTGCATTTGACAATTATACTTATGCACTCTTAATTATGCCCAATCAATTGATCAAAGGGTCTTTCTAGGTTCCTTTTAGCTATGGATCTTCTATCAGAGAATGATCAACCCTTGTGAGGTATTGTTGCTTTGCTTGCCCTACTATTGTCATAAAACTTATTTGATGCCACTAATTTGATGTCCACTTTGAACCATGTCCACATGATTTTGTCTCAAAAAAGGACATTACAGGTTAGCAAGGTCTATATACATAGCCCACTAACATTTCTTGCTTTCAGATGTGGGATTAATCCAGTTAATTCCTGACCAGCTCTCAGACACAGCGGTAGCACTATGCCATGGTGGCTCCACATCAACATGCATTCACTTCTATGCCTGGGTAGCCCTTTCCTATGGATAGCCCACTACTGCTATCTTGCTCATAACTGAGCCACTACTGATGCGGGATGGTGTACCTAAACGAATCCGACTAGGTGACTAATGAGAACAACAAACTCGCTACAATAAATCGACAAATAGTCCGACGTGTGCTCGAACACCAAGAGACAAAGTACGCGACATAACAGTAGCTACGCTCTAAGAAACCGTCCCTTGCAGCGAGAAACGTCAAACCGAACGGTAGATGGTCTAGGGTATCAATCATACACATTCAACGTACTCAAATCGGCGCACTCCGAGATTGGAAAATACTTACAAACTCACAAGCCGGCAGCACAATAATATAATGAGCTAGGCATCCTAAATCACTCACGGCGAAAAATATGATATAGACACTAAATAAGCAAATTAAATGAGCGGGCCTTCCACACTAACCTACTCGCTGAAAAACGAGGCTTGCAGTGAGGCCACGTAAACCGAGAGGATGAGGTGGCGGTGGCCGCTGGGTGGCGCAGGTCAACTGGCCGGTGACCCAGGTGACGAGGGGAACCGCTGGTAACCTTGGGGCAGAGCAAGGCAGTCGCAGGACACTCCTGCTGACCAGGTGATGGCTGGCGTGGCCGGTCACAGTCGAAGGCGCGGCTCTGCGGAGGGGGGGGGACGCTGTGGGGGTCCGCCGAGCCTCATCGGGGCGCTGCGGAGAGGATGGCGGCCGGTTGTGCAGGACGGCTGGGCTCGCGGGGTTGGCTCTCGAATGCCAGGTAGTAGGAAGGCGGGGTAGGCGCATTGGTAGGGGCAGAGCTGCAGTCGATGGTGGTCTCTCCCCAGCATGGTAGGGGAGTGTGGCACAAGACGGGGGAGGGTGACGAGGGGAGGCGTCAGTGCGGCGACGGCTTCCTCCGGTGCAGTGGGTCGCGGAATGGAGGCCGGCGGGGACGACGACCACGGTGGTGGGAGCCGTTGTGGGAGGCCACTTGCAGTGGCGGTGGACGCAGAAGAGGAGACCGGTGGCGGTAGGCTCCGCAAAGGAGACCGGCAGTGCCTGTGGCGATCGGGGCAGACAGTGGCCACAGCTTCGCCGGCGTGGACCAACGCATGCTGGTCGATGGCGAGTGCGGCTAGTATCGGACTCACCGGACGCGGAGAAGAAGAAGAAGAAGAAGAAGAAGAAGAAGAAGAAAAGAGGGCGAAGGTTGTGCGAGAGAGGGAGAGGGAAGCGACGGGGGTGACGTGGGGGTGCTTCGGGCACGCAGGGAGTAGAAGAGGAAAAAGAGGGAATGACGTGGGGAAGTGAGGTGGCGGTGTTGGGGTGTAGGGAAGCTCGTAGGGCCAAGGTGGGGGGAGTAAATGTGCTGGAACAGTGAGGGTGAGAGGAAAATGGCTTCTGCCTAGGGCTTCGCGCCCCTCCAACTCCCCTCACGGGAGAAAGACAATGGCGGCTCATTTCCTTCAATTTCTATATTTTCTCATTCTACCCCAAAAAGGTGGGACTACATCATTATTTATAGTGGAGGAAAACCCTAGTGGTCTTCCTCACATGACTAAAGACAAAAATGACCCTGAGACGTAAAATAGTGCCAAAATAGCACCCAAAAATACATAATAAATGAAAAAAATATCAAAGGGGGCCCTAATGGGCCTTCCTAAAAGAAATAGCCAACCAATCAAAAGAAAATGCATCAATATGCTAATGGATCATCATCAAGCCAGAGGGATGCCGATGTCGCTGTTGGAGCTCTCCGACGGCGATAAACGCGAGTCAGGTCGAACCGGACCCGCGCTCTGGTGTCCTCACCAACTACATGCCTACCAACTTCTGCCTAGTTCACCCTCAATCTAGCCCACATCCTACAACACAAGTCTTGCTCTGATACCGTACTATCACTGCCATAGTCAGATCCAACCGCTGTAAGATATTGTCCACTTTGGATCAAGTTTGCATAGTTTTGTCCCTAAAAGGTGCCTCACAAGTTATGATCCAAGCACTATATGTATAGCCTAATAACTTTCTCTCACTGTTCGATGTGAAACTAATCTTGTTCATTCTAGCCCCAGCTCTAAACATAATGGTACCTTTACAATGTGGCGGCTCCGCACAAGCATGCATTCACTCACATGCGGGCCATGCCCGATTAGCCCTTTTGTATGGGTGCCACACTCCTATTGATCAACTTGTGACTGAGTCACTATATCCTTTGCACCAACTCACAAGCTGGTATTAATAACATTTTTCTGACAGAAGATAACCCTTGATTTGACCTGTTGGTGATGCCTCGTGAGAAAATATTGGACTGAAATGACTATTTAGGTGGGTTCAATGAAATATAATTCTAGTTGGCTCACATGATCTGTGATAGACAGATCTCTGGATGTAGTTAAGAGCAAATAAGCAGATCAAGTGACATGAGACCCTTGAGTATTGAGCAAATAGTGATTGATAAAATGATAACATGATCCACCATTGAATGCTAATAGTGTATCCAAAATGATAACATATGTCTAAAAATGTCAGCATAGGCCACTATTGATAGTAATTCTAAAAAAGGCAACAAAAGGCAACTGTTATGCACTAATGATGGCTCCAAAGATGCATGGACTGCTGTTATCTAATGGTGGCTTTGAAAATGATAGCACAGGTCACCATTGTTTGCCAATGATAGCACCGAAAATGAAAACATACGGCTTTAGTGAACACTAATGGTGGCTTTAAGAAATAATAGTATAAGCTAATCAAATAGCCAAGTTAGCCATTGTTGTGCACAGAATGCAGTCCGAGAATGGTAGTCAACAATGACAGGGTGGGTCACGGTTAGTGTGAGGGGCAATCATTAGATGCAGATAGCGGCTTAGAAGACGCCATCATTGGGTGCCAACAGCTGCCTAACCCTAATGGCAGGACCTAAACTGGAATTGTGATCTTAGGAGTGCATTGAGAGAATTTCAAATTTTATAATGCGTTCCAGTTAGGTTACCTTACTTTGCAAAATCTAGATGGGCCTGACTGGCTGAAGTATTCCCTCACTGAATGAGGTCACTTTTACAAGCCCCTAGATAAACTCATGGCAAATGAGAATGTGCCATGTGTCATCACCTGATGGCTGCTAGCATACAACCCCAATTAACATGTTAATTGGTGATTTGCCATCGGAAAAACAATGCCCTATTGGTCTACATGTTTGCTACATGTTGCACGTTGATTGTCTTTACCAGAAGGAGACACCTCATCAATGCCACCATAGTCATCCAATGACAGCCCTTTGTGCCACCTACAATCCCCCCCCAAATCCTCCTTTTCACCATTGACTGTCAATAGTGGCTCCCTACCCTACAATTGGGTACCAATAAGGGGAGGCCACTATTGGGTACTTGTTCTTCCTCTCCTTCAAATCTTCTGAAAATTGTTACATGACCCATTGGTGATGGAGGGTTCCTCTCCCCTTTAGAGGACCCATCATTGCATCTTCTAAATGAACATGGTGAGGGGCTTCTCTCCCTTTCTTTTCTATCTTTTCGTCTTCTTCTTCTTTACAATTTCCTATGCACATTTGCTTTTGGAAAATACAGTCTTTACATCAAGGGAAGCAACATTTACTGTCTTTTACAATATCACTAAATCATCTAGCTAGATAAATTGCTGTTAGGCTGAGTTTGTAGCTTTAAAATTAAAAATTTTTAGGCGGAGCCTGTTTTGGCTTGTCAGGCTTGACAATTGTGCCTGTCCTTGTCAAGTATCGAAACCAGCCAAGCTTGAACAACTACATTAGATAATCGATTGAGTTCAAGCCAAGTTCAAACTCAGTTAAAATTGGTCAAGCAAGCCTAAGCAGGAGAATACTTAGCTCAGCTCACTCACCTGCACCCTTAATCTGAAACTCTTGAAATATCCATGCATTTACAGTATTGAACACATACGACCATGGGAGTATGCATCCAAATTCCAAAAGGTTCTATTCTTCTATAGGGATTTTTTGTATGTGGATACCAGTAAGAGTAAAGATTCAGTTATTTTTTAAGTACTTGATATTGCAGTTTCCAGTGTGTTGATGTTTGTAGAGGTAACTTGAAAAACTGAAAATTCACCCTATAGAATGAAGTTTTAAAGAATGCAGTTTAAAAGCATAAAAATAAAAATATAACACATGACTCCTTGCATTTATTTTCTGTGTATGATTTCCAGAAAATGTAAAAAGATTACTTGAACATCAAAGGAAATGATTACGTGTTTCAAGATATTAAAATAAATATAACTATACCTGCCTCCAACCTTGCTGAGCGGATGTACTCTCTGAACTCATCTGAGTTTCTGGTGCTGCAATCAATTTGTGCCACAGCAAAGAAACAACAGAGAAACACAGTTCATGTTTATCTGCAAGTACAGATCTAAGAAGGGCTTGGGCACTACAGTTAAACCCAATGTGCCGGTCCATAGTCAGAAAATTGGCCAAGACTGATGCATCTACAGGTAAACTTTCACTTGTCTTCCCAGATGCATTGACCATGTTATCACTAGTTAATTGATTCTTTCCATGTCGCAAGGCTGATCCTGAGCTTCCAGAGTCATTATCTCCCTCAGGCCACAAAGCTGAAGTGCCACCTGGTTCATACGTACTGCTAGAACAACTGTTCCTACTACAGGAACAAACTGACAAGTCTTTCCATAATGGTGTGCGTGCTTCTAGAGGTTCTGCTCTGTCAACAATGGATGCAACAGTTTTACCATGGATATCAATTAGGTGATAAAGTGAAGATGCTCTTCTGCAGATCTCACTGTCCCATTTACACCGCATTAGAACTGAAAGCGCATTCATACAAGCCTTTGATCGTCCAAATAACTCAGAAACATGAGCTGCAACCATGGCTGCAGCGACTATCTCAGTAGAACTGTAGCCCCATGAAGTACCAACTGAGGAAGGCTTCAAGGAGAAAAGTGCCTCTAGAATCCCTAGTAGCCTACGAGAGTGTTGAACTGGAGGACTGATACCATTTTCCAGCCCATTCGGTACTCCACTTGTTTTAGCAGCCTTGGATAACCTTAGAGGATCTTTCGGATCAGAGCATTTACTATTCTTCGAGATGAAAGGAGACAAATGAAGTTCAAATGCCAAAGCACAAACAGCTGCAAGAACATAGGAATCAAATGTCGCAACAGGGCCTTGTCTTTTTCTCATTCTCTGTCTTGTGCTTGTTTTCCCATTAACAATTTGTGGTTCTGCAACAAAATCATCAACATGATAAACCACATCTCCTGTTGGTCTCTTGCTTCCATTAGGCAAAGCTTCATGACTTACACACACAGTTAGCACAACAAATAGCAGACGGGAAGCAAGATCCATAGAGGCACATGAATCCAAAAATAGTGAATGAATCATCGTGCGGAGCTCAGCCACAGCAAGATTCTTAACAGTAGACCACATACTGCCATGTGGTACTGCTCTTTTGTACCGTGGTCCAGGTGATTCTGGTGGGAAAGTCCTCCGAAGGATTGCTTCCACTGTAGCCACAAAAATCCTCATAAGGCAGGCTTCAGATGGACTTCCACGAGGAAGATATTCCAGGACTTTAATCAGTGGTAAAAATAGATTCCATGACAGGGGAGGAGGTTGCAACGGAGATGCAACTACAATTTCAGGCAGATCGACAGCTGAGGAACTCAAAGGTAAAAGCCCATAGGCAGCCTCCCAGATGGTACATATTCTCCATTCAACCTCCGGGCCATGTGCACATAACATTGAAGCAATCCCCTGGGCTGTGGCCTCCATGGTTGCTTCATTAACAGGAGTCTCAATCTGGTTTATATACATGCCGATAAAGGTCAGGAATAACTTCCAAGGATATGTACAAATGGACAGTATGTTTTGTGATCATCGAACTAGGAGAAGAAAACAATAAATACTATATCCAGAAAAAGGAATCAAACATTAAGCAATTATAGTAAAGAAAGCAAACAAGTACAAAATGTAGCTCGATAATAGGTCTTGTTTTACCTGTTTTTTGTTGGTTGATATATAGCCACCCGGAGGTTCATGAAGGGCCTCAATTCCTTCAGTCTGCCTTAGTGGAGGAAAAAGCAATGTTGGCTGTGAAAGTACGCGGAATAACAATGCTGCTGCAGCATCCGCTGAAATGCCAGTCCTCAGGGACATTGCAATCCCAATTGCACGCAAGAAATGCAAATGCATCCAGTTCTGTGGAAGCTATATTTGTGAAGAAACATAAAGTTAGTATCTAAGAAACCTGCTGATGCCTATGTACTCATCAATGCTGCAGTCCAAAGTATCTTTCAGAGAGAAGACTTTATAAGGATATGAAGTTTCTAAGTTAAATTTATTTATACACATAAATTAGCTATTTCTTTATACTTCAAATTAGTATATGTTCCGAGGCAGGCAGGTGAACTACAAGGGGAATATTTTATGTCAGTTTCCATTGGTGATCCAAAATTAAAAATTGTCAATCGAAACTGTTAGAGAAGTGATGAATAACCTTTACACTCACACTTGTATACATTGGATTGGACATTGCCCTAACAGTGAGATTACCGTGTTTATTGTGTTTCTCCACTTTTATTTCTTAACATGATATCAGTGCTAGTATGATGCCAAGATCTCCAAATGATGTCTAACTCTATGTTGTCTTGAACTCCTTTGCATCCTCTCTCTCACTCTTTCTTCACATGGTTCCAGGGGGAGGCCTGGGCTGTTTGGTATTGCAGCATCAATGTCATCCTCCTTCCTGTCACCATCAGCCACTAGCTCACTGCTGGGGGCTATGAGATTTCAGCCTAGTTTGATTTTTCTAGGATTCTTCGAGCTTTCATCGTTGCCAATCGTCACTGTCTGACACCACCATCACTGCTGTATGCCACCCCCACTTATGCTAGCACATTATTGGTTCAATGGTTCCTTCATGGTTGCCAGACTCCTCTTGTGCTGCTGCTGCTTCCCATATGTTTCTCTGAGGCTGCATTTGCCAGCAGCCACTGTTGCTATCTGCTCCGGCATCTGCAGCCATAGTGTCATACCAACATCATCATCATCCTTCTTCACCCTGCATTAAGATTTTGGTTGCAGACTTTGGGTGAAGGAAGAAGCTCGCAGATCTCCTGAGATTATCTATTTTCTTAAGTTAACCAGATCCAGATCTCAGCCCAGATCCAATCTACTTACATACTGATTCAGGTCTTTATTGAAGGTCAGTTCAACCCTCTTCTATCAGCTGGTTCACGCCATCACACAGCCGGTTTATCTCTTTGCTATCAGTCAGTTCAGGCCTTTTCAATGTTTCATCAGCTAGCTTGCTGATGTCCTCAGCAACACAGTGACAACAGCATTTGCATGACGTCATCTCAGGGCACACTGCACACCCATCCTGGGATTTGTCTGCATCTTGATTGCATTTAAACCACCTATTTCTTCATTGACACCCCATTTCTTGAGGTTTTGAGAGCCAGATTGCTGGTTGGTGCTGATTTTCATGTACATACACATTTGGGGATATTTTGACATGCTGATTGCACTGACACTGTCTATTTGACTATTCTATGCACCATTTGTGGACCTCCTCTCATTCTTTCCACTAGCATGCTTTGGTTTCTATGTTTTGCACCTCACAATGTGGTTACATCTTCCAACAAATTCAGCTCCTCTCACTTTTGCCAACAACCATATTGCATATTAGTCACAGTGGATGCATCTTATCATGGATTGCTCATGCCATTGTCAGAGCTCATGTATTCCATGGCCTACAGCTTCTATTGCAAGTCCAGAGCCATCATTCCTTATAGGTCTAATTTATGTCCTTCCTGTCCCAACCATGATCGCATTTAACTCAACTGCTTACTCAAAGCAAGCTCACCTCACCATGCAACTCCAGCAGCTTCAATAGGTGCCTTAGTCAACTAATTTATTTCATGGTTTCCTTTACGACGTCTACTTCGTCGGCCACTGCATTGTCCACATGTTCACTTAGAGGGAAGACTGTTCCGAGTTGCATTTTTGGACAAGTAGGTGGAGAAGGCCCCAATGGACAGCCAGTTGATCAAGGCAAGGGCTTAATAGCAGTGGAGACTGCTGCAAAACCAGTGCCTTTTTCTGGAGGGCATATTCCAAGGGGCAGGTGCCTTGCTGGATACTATGCCAGTGGATTGGGTGTCAGGTGTAACTTGATTTGAATGACAGAAGTTTTCACACACCAAAGTGTAAATGTATGTTCTGGGAGACAGCATAAGTATGAGCATTCTGTTTAGTTAGGCTTGGTAACTGAAGCAAAGAGAGATATAAATAGGGATATGGTCCATAAGTATACAACAATTTGGCTAAAATGAATGGCAACTTATGGAGAAATTTGTGACTATCATCTCATTATTGAAAAAAAAATCTATAAAATGGCAATCAGACCGCCTAAGTTACATAAGCAGTGTTATTAATAAGAAAAACCATATTCAGGTTATGGTAGTTGCTAAAATATAAAAGGTAGGTAGATGTATAGGAAGAAGAAGAAAAAACATATACCAAGTGATTCTATCAGAAACATGGTAGAGGTTGTAACAAGTAATAAAGTCTCTAAAAACTGTTTGGAGATGGCTTTGACATGTACCAAGAAGAGTGATATCGTATTTCTTAAGGGATAATATTTTTTTTTATCAGGCCCTAAAAGGAGAAGAGGAAGGGCAACGAATTGGATAAAGGCACTGAGAAGAGAGATAAAATTATGCATGTCAATTGTAATATGATATAAGTATGGTGGAACATTGGCATTGGATCCATGTACCTAACCTGATTAGTTTAGATTTGGTGGATAATGATGATGAAAGTGATGGCTACACAACCCATCATCAGTTTTTGTTGTGCAGACAATGATCTTTGTTTGAGAAAATGTAATACATTCTATGCTACTCTTTTTCTTTTAAAAAAAAAAAACTGGTTGGTACCATTATGTTGTATTAAAGTAGAAAAGAAAGGGATTTACAAGTATAGTCAAGGATTTCCCAAAAGATCCCTTTACAAAATGCTACACATCAAGGTGATGTGGTACCCACTAACCCCCCAACAAGTCAAAAAATGAAGAACTATATGAGTTCACATTACATAAAACCGACACCTACTCTCTCACTATCCCCTTAATGAAGGAGGCAACTCTGTCTGCCACCCTAGCTTCCCTCCTGAAGATTCTACCATGTCTTTCTCCCCATGGTGCCCACAACGTCGCATGTAGGATGAGCCACAAGAATATCCTGTCGCCCTTCACACTCCATCTCCTGTGCCATTTATTTAACAAAAGCTGCACATTGTCTTGCAAAAAGGTAGCCCCTAGCACACTAGTCAACACTTGTGCCCACACTTCCTTAGAGAAGGGACACCCCGTGAAGAGGTGGTCCAAAGTCTCCTCCTCTTCACCACAAAGGCTACATATTGTCCTGATCTTTGGCATAATTAAGGCTGCCCTATCACAAGTCGGCAGACGGCCATGTGAGATTCTCTGGACCAACAACTTCATTTTAAGAGGGCTTCTAGGTTTCCAGATCTACAGTGTCAAACCATACCCTAGTCCTTCATCTGCAATAACCTTGTAAGCTGAGGAGACCAGAAATCTTCCTTCTTTATCCCATCTCCTCCACCATCTATCAATGCTACTCACCACCAGAGCAAAGGGTAGGAGGAAGGAAAGGAGCCCCTCCAACTGCTCCATCTTTTCCTCTCTAAGATTTCTTCGGAATGATGGTGTCAAAACACCCCCTAATATTTGTGGCTCAAAGACTTGTGAAATAGTAGCCGCCTGTGCCGAGGAAATGCCAAAGAGCTGTGGGAAAGTGTCCTGTAGAGTAAAGTCACTACAACACCTGTTTTTTTCAAAACAAACATTTTTCCCCACTCCCTAGCTGGACCCATACACTAGCCATGATGATGTCCCTGCACTTTAAGATGCCAGGATTCCTCTCCAAATGGGATTAGATCCCATTCCCTCACCCTCCCATAGTACCTTTGGCGGATGACTTGTCGCAAAGTCGCCACTATTCGGATCCCAACTTTCACAGCCACTTACTCAGCAAGGCCTGGTTGAAGTCTTTACTATTTCTGAAGTCCAGTCCTCCCATCTCCTTAGCCAAAAAAATTCTACCCCATGCTACGTCATGCCACCCCCTGCTCCTACCTCCATTGCCATGTCAGAAAAATCTAGTCTGAATAGACTCAAGTCTTCTTGCGATGCTCCTCAGAATTTGGAAAATGAAAAGGTAATAAATCGGGAGACTATTCAGTACTGATTTGCAAAGCACCATCCTCCCCCCCCCCCCCCCATGAGAAGAGTTTCGCCTTCCATCCTGCCAATCTGGACGCATACCTTTGTATCACACTCTACCAATCCCTACAATGAATGACATCGGGATATAGTGGTAGGCCCAAGTAAGAGATCAAGAAATCTCCTATTTGGTAACCAAGTAAGAAAGCTGCTCTCTTTAGTGCTCTCTCCCCCACTAGTTGACTCTTGCCAAAATTCACCTTCAGCCCGCTTATTTCTTCTAGCAACTCCAGCATGAGTCTAGTAATGAGAAATTACCTCTCATTCTCTACTAAGAAAAGAATGATATCATCAGCATGCTGCAAATGAGAAACCTGAGTGCCACCTGCTCTAGCTTGCAATCCTGTAATCAGCCCTTGGGGCTCAGCTTTCGACCACATCCTGTTACTCTTTTGAAATTGACCACGTCATGATGTAGACAAGGGTGTCTTGTACAGGTTCCATTTCACTGAAACCCTATACAAGCAAATCACCCAGGTGGCTTGCTTATGATCTATTTCTCCACTATAAGCCAGGATTTCATTTCCTCATATGGTTCATATATTGTCTATATGCTTGGCAGAGAGCCAATTATATAGACATTAAGTATAATGTAACCACAATGATGCAGACAAAGCTGTATATTTATATATGCTACCTTTTCTCAAAAGCTTACAAATGTTACAAGGGCCGGCATTTATGTCTCCATTATAGGGGCCAAGATTTCACTTTTAAAGAAGGGATCTTGAACAGATAAAGTCATATTAATCTTGAGTCCACAAATTGAACCCTAGCTGAATCTTTTTGTTTCAATCCAGAGAAGAGCTCAAACTAGTTTCAAGGTTTTAACTAAAAGGCTGCAGGGATCAATGGCACAACCAGTAGAAAACAAAAACAACTAAGATATTTACAGCACTTGATCATACCATCATGCCTGTTGCATAGTCCTCAGCTGCCCTGAGGAGCTCCACCAATTGTACAGCAGCATCAAGCGCATCTGGTGCCCATGAAGGTGGTGCCTCCAATAGTCCAAGAAGTAACCGTTGAGTAGCACTTGGAGTAGCAATAGCATAGTATCTAACCAAAAATTATGCAGTCAAAAATACTGTTAAAAGGCATGGCACTCTTTGGCAGCAGAAAAGTGGCAAAGAGTTTTAACAGAGAATACCGATGAAATAAGCGAGCATATGGCTCAAGAGCAGGTAGTCCTGCAACAAGATGCTCATCTAATGCAGTCGTTGGAGGAGGAAGAAGAAGTGCAGGAACAGCTGCAGCTGTTAAATGTGCAGTTCCATAGCGAGCAACTTCTTCATCACAAACACTCAAGATGACTCCAGCACCATTTGCAACAGCCCATCTTGGTGTGGACGGCATTAGTTGGGGATGCTTACCAGAACCATGACTAAAAGCTATTGAACAAAACATACAAACTAGTGAGCATTTCCAAGAGAAAACAAGTAGGCATAAGATGGAGAAAATGATAAGTAGCACACAGAAAAGTACGTGTTAACACTGCTCATGCTTTAGAATTCACAATATGATACCAACCTTGATTATAGATATGGACCTGCAAATTTGATTACTAAAATATACTTATTTCATATAGATCTAGACTATCATGAACAGCAAAAGCACATGTTAACACTGCTTATGCTTTAGAACAATAAAATCCACTATGCTCAAGGTTAATTCTGCTGGAATGCGAGACCATCGAGAAAAAGATACAAATGACTTTGCTGTAAGATAGAAGATACCAAGTAACATGGTAATGAGAGGTTGATCACAGAGTAATCACTAGCAGGAATTGTATGATTACTGTAACATGCCACATCAAAAGCATGTGGTCGTGAGAGGTAGAACTGTAGAAGATACAAACTTCCAATGGGACTCAATGCATCCCACCCATCCACCCAACCACCACCACCTGTGATGAGGAGCCCCTCCAAGGGTAAAGGAAGTGTGGTAAATGGATGAAACCATTGAGAGAAAGTGCAAAGTGAATGGAAGCAGCAAGAGACGACCTGGTGCTTTGACAACATTTGATGAAACATCCCAAGACCACATGATAGTGGGAGGTAGAAACCTCAGGATATAGGGACGTGGACACTCCGCTAATTTCTGCAATAGGATTAAATGGCTTTCACCGACAATTACTATTGGGAATATTTTGGTTTCTCATTTAATTAATTTCGGCCATGAACATTCACCACAGAAAGCTATCATCCAAGTTAGTATCTCATGGATCCTTCCATAAAATTGCCTACAGGTTGAAGATGGTGGTTCATTTCTATATGCCCTCTGTCAAAGAGAAATATAATTGTCATGATGAATCTCTATATTTTAACTCTAATGAAAGAATAGATATATATATATATCATAATAACAAGTTAACATTACAAATCTGGTTAGACAACTACTTAAAGGGTGCAAAGATTGCAAGTTATACCTTGAGAGAGTTTAGCCCACAACATAGAATTTTAACAATGGAAATTTACATCCAAGTGGACAAGAAAGGTCGTAGGTAGTTGCCCTAAGATTAAATGGTGGAATTTGAAAAATGAAAATGTATACACATTTAAAAATCATCTATTGAAAGAAAAGTATGGAATTCTGAAGGAGAAATAAGCACAATATGGAACAAACTAGCTCATTGTACAAAAAGAGTAGCTAAAAAAATCTTAGGTGAATCTGAAGGTAAAAAGATTTCAAAAAAAAAGACCTCATAGTGAAGTAAAGAAATTCAAAAGGCTATTGAACAAAAACAAGAATGCTTTAAAGAAACGGAAAAAAGGATAAAAGTGATCAAAATTAGAAGGAATATAAAAGCACAAAAAAGAACACTAAGAAAGCAGTTAGTTAAAGATTTTGAGAACAAGGAGATGAGGTGCACATACACAATTCGAGAAATTGTTAAATGGAGATCACTTTAGCCGTCTGTTCATAGAGGCGTCTGTTCATAGAGGGAACTGATGAGCCAATTAGACAAAATAGGTGTTTTATTACATTTGATGGATTAGAACTTCAAAAGTTGAGGATGCTTTAATAAAGATGAAAGTGGGTAAGACCCTTGGACCAGATCCAGATGGCATACTTACTGAACTTTGGAAAATTTTAGGTGATAGTGGTATAATTCGTTCTTGATAAGATTTTGAAAGAGAGGAGGATGCCGGATGATTGGAAGAAAAGTGTGGTGATCCCTTTCTTTAAAGCAAAGGAAATATAAAAATTGCAATAATTATCACGGTACTAAACTTATGAGTCATACTATGACGTTTTAGGACAGAGCAGTAGAGAAGTATCTTAGGTTTGTGAGTAGCATTTCTGAACATTAGTTCGCAGTCATGATAAGTACGTATACTACATAAGCTATTTTCTCATTGAGGTGGTTGACAGAGAGTATAGAGAAATGAGGAAAGATTTATGAATATCTTCCATTGAGTTAGAGAAGAGCGAAAGAGAGCAAATTTGGTGGACTACAGAGAAGAGTCACATCAGAGTTTCCTATGACTAAAGGATTACATCAAGGGTAAGCACTAAGTCCTTATCCCTTTCTGTTGGTTATAGATCAAGTGGCCACACATTTACATGATGGTATCCCTCGATATATGTTATTTGCAGCAGATATTGCTTTAATTGATAAGAATTCTAAGGGTTTAGATGATAAGTTAACTCGGCAGAAGGATGCTCTGAACTCTAGAGGTTTTAGGATCAGTCAAAGTCAGTCAAAATATATGGAGTGTAATTTCAGAAATATGAAGGGAGACTAAGAGGATTTGGTTATGATTGTTAGGTCAGAAGCGAGAGAGGCCAATGGAGGAATGAGAGGCCGAATCACCTTCTCCCTGGGCAGTTCATCCTTTAAATATATTAATGTATCTTGTGTATGATTACAATTCTGTCCCTCTACATGAAGGCGACCAGGAATAAAAGGAAATTTATAAGAAAACCCCAAAACTAACAATATCACAAATGTATCCCTATTAATTTACAAAAATACCTTATTCTTCTTCTTCTTTTTGAAAGTGGGTAAAACCACTATTGTAGAAAATGAAGAAAAGGGATATACAAGTGTAATCATCATGATCTCAAAAATCCATATACAAAAGAGACCTTCCACATCGAGACGGAGTGGTCGGCACTAATCCCCCAACAAACCCAAAATGGAAGAATTGTGAGAGTTCACATTACAAAGAAGCTCCACTCATTCTCTCACTCTTGCGCAAATAAAAGAGACTACTTTGTACGCCATCCTAGCTTTTCTTCTGAATGATCTATTGTTCCTTTCACCCCCATAAGGCCTACAAAGTTGCATGAAAGATCAACCACCAAATAATTCTATCCCCTTCGAGATTCCACCTCCTATGCCAAAAGCTAATCAAAAGATAGACACTCCCTTGCATGCCGATGCTAGAATGAATCCTCCTTGTGACTTTGGTCCACACCTCCCAAGAGAAGAAACAACCTGCGAAGAGATGGTTCGGTGTCTCATCCTCTTCCCCACATAAATGGCAGTGTAGCTAGGTCTTGAAGGAAAGAAGCAATCCTGTCACAGGTAGACAGTCTGCCATGAGAGATCCTCCAGATGAGAAGTTTCACCTTCAAAGGACTCCTAAGAGTCCACATCTTAAAAGGAAGGCTATGACGCAAACCTCCATCAGATATACATGAGTAAACTAACCTCACTGAGAAGGAACCCTTCTTCTCCCACCTCCACTGGTCCTCTACATCTGCCTTTGGAATAAAATCAAGAAGGAAGGTAAACAAACACTCTAGTTGATCTATCTCTTCGGACCCGAGATTCTTCCTAAATGTCAGGGCCCACATCCTTCCTAATAGCTGAAAGTTGAATGACTAGGATACTAAGGCCAAAGGAGCTGCAGCAATAGCAAAGAGCATTAGGAAAGACGCCTCCATAGCAAAGTCAACACACCATCTATCTTTCCAAAATAAACATTTGCCCCCCCCATCCTAGGCGAACCCAAACATTAAACATGATGAAGTCTCTGCTTGACAAGATACCTCTTCAAATGGGTGAAATATTATGCTGAGACGCCATTATCAAGTCCCAAACCCTAGCTCTTCCATAATACATTTGCCTGATGACTTGGGCCCACAAGCCACTGTCTCTTGCCCTCAACTTCCAAAACCACTTACACAAAAGAAACAAATTGAAATCTCTAATAGTTTTGATACTAGCACCTCCCATGGCCTTACTTTTACAAACTCTACCCCAACATATATTATGCCAACCCCTGCATTTCTCACCACTCCCATACCAAGAGAATCTCGCTTGAATATAATCGAGCCTTTTAGCAAGTGTTTGGTGGTTCACTCCTCCCCTTTGCATGGGGGAGGCTGTGTGCAAGCGCCAATGGGAGCTACATATTTTCCCACCTCTGCTCTTAACTTACTTATCAAAAATAATAATAATAATAAATAAGAAGTGTTTTAAGGATCCGAAAGATAGACAGGAAGTATATGGGCAAACTGTCTAGCATTGATTTGCAGAGCACCATCCTCCCCCCATAGGAGAGGGGCCTGCCCTTCCATCCTGCAAGTCTAGCCTCATATTCCTGCACAATGGGCTGCCACTCACTACAAAGGAGAGTCCCAGGAGACAGCGGGAAGACCAAATAGGAGAGAGAGAGAGAGAGAGTACTCCTATTTGGCAGCCCAAGATGAATGGCACCCTCTGAAGAGCTCTCCGATCCATGTTCACATCCACCATAAGACTCTTATTGAAGTTCACCTTGAGGCCACTGACCTCCTCCAGAAGCTTTAACATCAATCTGGCCATAAAAATCTAGGACTCGTCCTCTGCTAGGAATGCAACAATGTCATCCGAGTACTGCACATGAGTAATTGTAACACCCCGGTTAATTAATAAGGGTTAAAAATAAAATAAAATATAGCAATGAAAATAAAGAGGGAAAGAGGAATATACGAAATGGGGTTACATAATAAGCTGGTTGATTTAAAGAAAACCTTGAATTCGATAAGTAAGTTAATGATTTAATGAATAAATAATTAATCTAAGTTCCAATTAAATTTCCAGTAAAGGCAATCTATTGAATGGGTTAAAATATTTATATACATTCGAATTTAACTTGGCCAACTTCCTTATCAGTATTTAGTTGTTTTAAAAAGGACAAAAATTTCATCGATTAAGAGCAAATAATACAATTCAAATAATAAAGGAAAATTTTAGCAACCTAGATTTAAAATAAATCAATTACATGAATAAATATAACTCTTGGAACAAATAAAGGTAAGTCCATTTAATGATTTTTGAGTTAAGTAGAAAACTTTGTATTAATTGTAACTTAAGGAATGGTCTAATAAAAATCCGGATGATAATGATTTAAGCCGAGTAAAAATGAAAGTTTTATCATAATATCGTAATAAGATAAAACCTAATTAATTAGGCCTAATTCCGCAACCAAAACCGAATCTAATTAGAATTAGAGCAAGGGGACTGTAATAATCCGGAATAAAATAATAGATAAATTAATAATCTTCCCAATATACGAAAATTCGAAGAATTTATAAAATTATGAAAAATACATATTCGTGTAGAGGATTGAATTTCCAACAAAATTGCCAACTAAGACACCCCCAAAAGAAAATTAGATTAGGCCCAAATTAGGGGTTTTTGGTTAAACTCGAAACTCGATTAGAATAGCCTTAATCGACCAAATTAGAGCCCAATTCGAGCCCTAATGGGCTCAATCTGAACCCAAATTCTTGGCCCACATCGGAGGACCTTTTCCATCGATTCCCCTACAAAAACCCTAACCCTAACGTTCGAAATTCGAAGTTTAGGCGGCGCAACTTGGTCAACCGCGAATATCGCGCGGGATCATCTCCACCTCGTTCCCCAATCGAAACCACGTCTCTAGGATCGCCCCCAGCCCTATAAATCGAAAGCCTACACTACCGAGAATCCCATTTGGCTTAGGCCGCCGGCGGTGTGCGAGATCGAGGGCAGAATCATCGAGTCTAGAGGTGGATTTCGGCTAGGGTTCCGACGTCCGTCGTTCTTCTTCAACTCATTTAAAGTAGGTTTCTCTCAGACTAAATCCTAATCAAAATATACCATATTGTACGTTTTTTTGTCCTCTTTCCATTGGTAGTATTTTCCCCAATTTTTATTTGGTATAGCTACTACATGTGTTTCTCTTGAGATCTGTCAAAGTTCGCCAGAAGGCGGGGTTCGATTCCAGGTCGCGGAACTCCAGTGACCGCGTCCTGGAGACCGCGGTCCCGCGATTGACCGCCACCTGTCTGGTGGGAGTTTCTTTTAAAACTGGTCAAAGTGGCAAGATCGCGGTCGTTGACCGACCGCTACTGTCAGGTAGCAGCCCTTCCCTGACCGCGTTCTGTGCTCAGGTTATAGCAAGATTCCTGTTTTTTTTTCTGCGTTATGTTCTGATAGACACCATGCTAAAAACGCACTTAATACTAGGGCTTGTGGAAGAACGTTAAATTATGACTAAAGCCTATATCATCATTCCTTGATTGTCATTGCTCTCTCACACTATTTCCTAAAAAAAATAGAGTAGTGCTGCTGAATATGTTCATATAATTGAAATTCTTGCAATACCTTGACTTGTTTAGCCACGTTAATTGTTACATTGTTGTAATTGCTTGAGAGTCATGCCACTCCGATGGTAATGGCCTACCGTTCACTCCCGTTTTCCGCAGTTTCACACCTCAATTCTTGGGATAGTTGGGACTCTCTGCCGGATACTCCTTCCGTCGGACTAGAACCGCTATCTCAAGGCCTCCGTAAGACTCCGCAAGCCTGAGATTCCTACTAGGACGCCGAGCAGGTTGTACCCTGACAGCACGAACCTACTGAATCGATCGGATTTTGAACGGGCATTCCGAGGTTGTGACTGAGTTCTGCCCAATTCCGTCCAGAACGCGGCCCTCTCGGGACTGCTACCAGAAGGTCGCGGCTAGCTACTGACCACGTTCCTTGTTCCATGCCTTGTGCGTCGACCCACTGGCCTATTGAGTCGACGCAAGCACCTGTTGCTCTTTTGCTAATAGCGGTTGTTCCTTAACCGCGACTTCATGACCGCTGACCTCTGTGGACCGCGAGCATCCTTCCTATTCTGTGAGTCAACCCCACCTACCTGTGAGTCGACTCAGACCCCACCCATTTTGTCCCTTTTGATAGCGGTTCTGCCTAGACCGCTATCTCATGGTAGCGGTCCTTCGCTGACCGCGACCTAGCTCAATTTTCTCGTTTTCCGTGATTTTTGTGTGACATAGCAGCCATGTTTAATGTTAGCCCTTCAAGCTATTATCCTGTCATGTTCACGACCCTTTTATAATTCTTGGCTTCCAAGTCATATTCTTATGACTTATCACTTGAAATTCCTTCCAAGGAATTGTCTTTTAGTACTTGGTTACTTGTGCTTGTTCTTGAAACCCTTGGCCATTAAATAATGTGGATGTCTAGATTTCGTAGGATCTCTGATCCAACCCTCAATGCCAACGCATCATAAGGGCCCGGTCTGGTCTTGGGGAGAGCGCCCGAAAAATTCTAGTGCCCATGGCAGTTTGTAATGACATGGTGAGACATTGCACCGAAGTACTATCTAGCGTGTTGAGTCTACGACATTCCACTTCCACATGCACTGAATACATGAACGTACTTACTTGCTTGACTTGACTTGATATGTGGCCAAAATTCTTGAATATTGATCATTTGTGCATATCATTATATAGCCTTGCTCAACCTTGTACTTTCTATACTTGGTCTCATCTCTTCGTTAAACTTGACTCTATCATGATTAAGTCTTGCGATGGTACTGATTTATTGAAGTGTTTCGTTCATGCGTATAGTTCTTTGCACTTAATTAAATTGTTAATTACCTAAACTCTACCTGGCGATAGAGATATAAATCCTACTGAGCTTCTTGCTCACCCTCTTTCTTTAACATTTTTCAGGTAATTTAGAAACTAGAGTTCGTAAAATCTGGAATGGGCAAGTGTGATCGAGTGGGCCGGACCTGAAGCTTTAGTGGACCCGAGTCTTTTTCTTGTTTTCTTGAGTCTAGTTAGAGTTGTGAGTCATCCCTTTTCTCTCTTCTTTCCTTTTTAATTGAGTCCATTATTGTAATTCAAGTCAAAAATTATAAGTTGTATTAATAAAATTATATTTTTATATTCTGGCCTCAATGTGTGTGTGGTATTGTTTATTGTCATTTAAGTTGCTCTGATTGTTATGACTGTTCCGCTGGCACGTTCCGAGCAAGTTTCCGCTACTATCGATTCGGAGCGTGACAGTAATAGTGATGCTAGCTGGTCCAGCCTGGGAACCTCTAATCAACCCTGCAGACTCTGCTCTCATCCACATCCTACTGAGGATGTGAGTCACTCAGCCACCAGCACAAAAAGGAGAGGGAACAAGGGGTCTCCCTGTCGGAGTCCTCTACCACTATGGAACAGAAAGGTAGGCTTCCTATTACCCAAAATAGCAAAAGGGGTGGATGTGAGGCAAGCACAAAGCCAGTCAACCCATGTATCCTATCCAACACATCAAACAAACACTACCAGTTGACCAAGTCATATGCTTTCTCAAAGTCAACATTGAGAACCACTCCTCTATTCTTTGTGTCCTCATGTGAAAGAGACACTCGTGGGCCACCAAGAAGTCATCTTGAATATGCCTTCCCCAAATGAAAATCCCTTAAAAATCACTAACCATTTTATCCATTACTTTTTCCATTCTTCTTGCCAATAGCTTGGTGATTATCTTGTAAGTGCCATTAAGGCTGATGGGTCTGAAGTCCTAAAACATTGTGCAACTTGTTTTTTGGGGATAAGGATCACTAGCATTCTATTAATGCCCCTCAAGTAAACCCTACCACTATGGAACAAGAAGGTAGGCTTCCTATTAACCAAAATAGCAAAAGGGGTGGATGTGATGCAAGTACAAAGCCAATCAACCCATGTATCACCAAAACCCTTCCTATCCAGCACATCAAGCAAACACTACCAGTTGACCAAGTCATATACTTTCTCAAAGTCAACCTTGAGAACCACTCCTCTTTTCTTTTATGTCTTCATGTGAAAGAGGCACTCGTAGGCCACCAAGCAATTATCTTGAATATACCTTCCCTTAATGAAAATCCCTTGAAAATCACTAACCATTCTATCTATTACTTTTTCCATTCTTCTTGCCAACAGCTTGGTGATTATCTTGTAAGTGCCATTAAGACTAATGGGTCTGAAGTCCTAAAACACTAAACACCTTGTTTTTTCGGGATAAGGATCACTAGCATTCTGTTAATGCCCCTCAAGTGAGCTCTACCCTCTTGGAATTCCTTCATAACACATAATAAATCACTTTTGATAATTTCCCAACACTCTTGAAAGAAAGCTTATTAAATAAGCCATCGTGTCCCAGCATCTTATCACATGCAAGGGAGAAGACTATCCGGAGGACCTCCTGCTCTGAGAAAGGCAGGGAAAGAGCTTCCCAATCCTCTGTAGGAAGAGCAGTAAATCATGGGCAATCCCCAATCTCCTGATGTCGTCCTTTGTGAACAGCCTGGAGAAGAATGTCCTCACTTGCCGCCTAATATCCTCATCCCTAGAGAAGAGCCAGTCTCCCACTCTAATACCTGTGATGGAGTTAACTCTCTTTCCTCCAGAAGCAATGCGCTGAAAATAGGCAGTGTTCCTATCTCCTTCCTTGACCCATCCCTCCCTCGACCTCTGCTTCCAATAGATCTCCTCCCTTGTGGAGATCTCCTCGAACTCTGCCCTAAGACTGTCCCTGAGACTCCTATCTGCATCATCCATCAAACCTGCCTCCTCCGTACAACCCAATCTCTCTATATGTTGCAAGATCCTATCTTTTGCTACTCTGCCTAGCAATGTCTTGCCTACACCCTACGCCGTAAGAGACTGTGCCACCTACCACATTTTGCCAACCAACCTTGCCATCGCTGATGTCTCACACCTCTTCATGCTCCAAGCCCTTCTGATAGTCTCCAGAAAGTCATCCTCCCTAAATTAGTACCTCTCTAATCTAAAGTTTTGTCTCCTCTTATGAGGACCAGCTAGTCTTCAATAAAAGGGGTTTATTGTCTGATCTAACCAGGGACGACACCTACACATGTGGAAAATGATCCTCCCAGTTTACTGAGACCAAAAACCAGTCCAACCTAGGGCAAGTCAGGTCTGCCCTCAAATTGGACCAAGTGAACTGAGCATTGACCATGCCAACATCAATGAGAGCAGTTACCTATATAGAGTCGATGAAGTCCTCCATCTCTCCCACCTGAGAATGCATCCCCATCCTTTCCTAAGGTGCTATTATGGCATTAAAATCCCCTCCTACACAGTAAGGCCGACCTGAACTATGGTGATACAATGACAACTGTTCCCATAGCATCCTCTTTCCCTCTCTGGTCTGGTGGGCATACACTCCAGAAAAGTCCCAAGAGAAGCCATCTTTTACGATCCTGAAATGTAAAGAGATTCCCCTCGGGCTGACTTGCCCATCATGTTCCACCTCCTCCACTTCAAATAGATTCCAGAGGATCATAATACCTCTAGATCTTCCCTCCGCCGGGGAGGTTGCCCCCTTAGTCGGGTACCCCCAATCTCCCTCATGATAAACACTTCATCACCTTCATATTTGGATCTTTGCAGGCACAAGATGTCAATTTTACAGCTTCGCACCAACTCCTTCACTATCCTTCTCTTCTCCCCCCCATAAATCCCCTTCACATTCTACGAGACAATCCTCATAGTGTCAAAAGAAAGTCTCTGCCCCCACCTCCTACAGCCTACTCTTCTACTCCCCTCCTCTGACCCTCCCCCTAATCTCCCTCTCGTGAAATTTTCCACCCTTGGCCTCCCTCGCTAGCCCTATATGCCACCCCTTCTTGCATCCTCTAAAGACCCCCTTCACATCCTTGTCTAGCCCCTCAAAGGAAATGTCCACCTTCTCTGCCAGCTCCCTCACATGTCTCTCCATTATCCTCTCTACCACTCCTACCATCTCTTTCATCTCCTCCCAACCCAAGCTCCCCTACCCAATAGCTTCTCCCCCTCAGCCTGTCCTCCATTCTACACTGCATCCTCTCCCGGTGTCTCTGGGATATCTTCTTCCCCTTCTGATGTGGTCTCCTCGTCGTCATCATGGGTGTCACAGGTCTCTACTCCAGACGCCTTATCACCCCAAGCGGTCTCCTAAGCCTGCTGCCTGGGATGCTCAAGTCATCGAGTACTCCTCCAGAGGTAGAGATGAGCAATAACACCTCCGGAGCAAGATCCCCCTGCCATTGACTGGCTGAGAGAGGCCCTTCCCTGGATGAAGAAATGATGCCACCTCCGACTTAACTCTATTCTCCAAGTCTTCACCAACGCCTCTGCCAACCTCCAGTAGGAGCCTCTAGGGTAGGAGATCAACCGGTGTCACAATCCGCAACGCGTCGGCCCCCTGGTGCTCCTCCTAATCTGCCCCTAAACGGCCCTCTGTGTTGCACCAGACCAACACATTCCTCTCCTTCTACCTCAAGTTGGCCTCTGGCTGGACCTCACGAGCCTACCCAAACTCCCTGGACAATCCCTACATCAGTCACTGTCGTAGGCTGTTTCGTCGCCGATGTAGGAATCATCGGCCGGTGACCGAGGCCGTGGCTAGAGGCTGAGGCAAAGCCAGAGTCCCCGCCATCTTCGTCGTGCCTGAACTGTAACCCTCCGCGAGAAAAGGAACCCCTAACGGGGGGGGCAAGGATGGATGATCACAGTTCTCTTCGACCGATAACGTGGTCGGGTCCGGATTGGGGTAAGTTGTACCTGTACTTTCGACTCGGTCCACTCCCTTATATCTGATAAAGTGGCGCTGGGCCCATCTCCTTGTCTGACCCAAGAAGGGACCACACCTACTAGGCCAAGGGCGGCACCTGAGTAAGTTGCAGACCCATTTCCAAACGTCGTCGGTCTACCCTTTTGAAATTTAAATGGGTTGTTACAATGACGCCACATACCCCCAGATCACCGCCTTCCTCCACCCGACCAGGGGCGGGTTGCCCTAACCCTCGCACCTACCACTCCTGTCTGTGCGCCGCTAGTAGTCCCTATAGTTGCTGCTCCGGCCTGGGGATGAAGCGCACCAAAAAACCTCGCCGGCGAGATCTATGGTGACGACGGCCAAGATTCCTCTAGTCCGCTTACACGGACGACGGCTTTCATCGCCGTGAGCTCGCCCCCGTATGTGAAGCTCACCGACCCCGGCTTCCATTTCCTGAACCGGCTAACGAGCATCACAATGCCCGTCTCGTCACAGAGGACGAGGGCACACCAAGAAGCCTAAGCCTGGTTCTGCTTAACCTGGGATTTGGGAAGGTGCGGACCACCATTTCCGTCAGAGCAGAGCTTCGTCCACCACTGCGTAGCCCTCCTTCGCCCACATCGTTGTCTCCTCCCTCCGTCCCACTACAAGGAAGCACCTAAGGTCCGTCTAGACCACCTCCCATCCGTCTTCCCTGCTCAACCCACCATCCAGCACTGCCTTCACCCGCGCCGGGTCTGCTCCCCCCTCCACCAGATCCACCTTGAGGCACCGTCTAAGCCACGAGAGCATCCCCTACACTATCTCCAATGGTAGGGGGTCTGCCTCCATGCACGAGTTCCCTCCCTTCTCTAGTGATCAGCAGGTCGGGTTGCCTCTTACCACATCCACGAAAGACGGGCTAGGAAGGTTCTGACTTCTGAGATATGCCACCAGAGTTGTGCAAGATCGCAACAAACGTCCCTGCCCTCCACATTGGAAGCACCGCCTCACCTTGAGCGGGAGACTAGTCCCTAATAGCCTCCCATATGTGCTCTTGCCAGCCTCTCCAGAGACACGATCCGGGAGACCACCCCACCGCATACCCTTCCTCGGAGCTTCTTACTCTAGGAAAGGGTTAGAAAGAGGTGAGCTAGATATCCTTCATGCTCAGCTTGTCAAGAGCAGATCTAAATTGGGCTTCAATCATAGCTTTCAAGAAACATCTACAACTTGTTCTTGTGACTTCACATAGGGCAACAAGTTCTCTTGAGCCCAATTTCTCTTCTAATGAAATGCTTGTGCTTTGTTCTGTCGTGCTGAATAGGGTTATTTGCAATGTTTATTGCTGCCTTGTTGTCACAATAGAGTTTCATGGCAATTCCACTAAAATTCTTAGATCTAGCAGAAGTGTTTTAGCCAAATCAACTCTAATAATCCATGTGTCATGGCTTCTGTATTCTGACTCTGCACTTGACCTTACACACTGTTTGCTTCTTCCTTCTCCAGATAACCAGCTTGCACCTAGAAGGTACAATAACCAAAAGTTGAATCTCCCGTCATCTCGTGACCCGACCCAAATTGCATCTATAAATCCTTCAAGACTCGGGCTTTCAATTTTTTGAAAAAGAATTCATTTTCCTGACATGACTTCAAGTACCACAATATGCGTTCTACAACTTTCATATGCATTGTTCTAGAGTGCATGCATGAACTGACTAACCACACTTATAGCATAAGTCAAATCTTGTCGAGTCAATGACAAAAATAAAAGTTTCCCTACCAATCTCTAGCACAAACTCCTATTTTCTAATGAAAGTTCGTTCCCCCCTGTCTCTGATAACCCATGATTTAATTCAATTGGTGTTATTGCAGGCTTACACCCCAACTTTCCAGTTTCAGTTAGCAAGTCTAACACATACTTCCTCTGATAGACATAAACCCCATTGCTTGATCTGACTTCAGTCAGCAAGTCTAACACATACTTCCTCTGATAAATATAAACCCCATTGCTTGATCTGACTACTTCAATGCCCAGGAAATATCTTAACTCACCCAAGTCTTTAATTTCAAATCAATAGCCAAGCCTTGCTTTAATTTCTTGATTCCTATCACATCATCTCCGGTGACAATCATGTCATGCACATAAACAAGCAGCACAGTTACATGTCCCCTCGTCCACTTGACAAACATAACATGGCCAATATTTGATTGCTTGAAGCCAAATCTGACCACGGCAAGACGCAGCCTATCAAACCAAGCTCTAGGAGATTGTTTCAGCCCATAGAGTGATTTCTTCAAACGACACACCTTCCTTTTTATATCCATTCCAGGAGGTGGCAGTATGTACGCTTCCTCTTGGCGATCATCATTCAAAAAGGTATTTTTAACATCCAGTTGGTACTAAGCTTAAAAGTATTGGACAGCTAGTGAGAGGATTACCCTATCGGACTTCAACTTTGCTATAGGAGCAAATGTCTCCTGATAATCAACCCCCATGTCTGAGTAAATCCTTTTCCCACAAATAATCTGGCTTTGTACCTCTTTACCTCACTCTGTGCATTATATTTGATTGTATAGACCCATTTGGATCCTACTAGTTGTATGTTCTTTGGAATATCAACAAAGACCCAAGTTTCATTCTCATTCAAAGCACTCAACTCCTCATTGCATACTACCGTTTCGGATCTTACACAGCTTCAGAGAAAGTAGTAGGAACATGGATAGACGACAACGAAGAGAGAAAAGAATAGTATTGGGGAGAAACATGGGAATGGGTAACAAAATTAGTGATGGGATGCTTAGTGCAATCCTGAACACCCTTTCTGACAGCAATTAGAAGATTCAAGTCCTCAAGAGTAGGAGACTCTAAAAGGTTAGCACCCTCTGGAATTGACCGATTAATAGCGGACTTCTCTCTGAACTTCTTTTGCCTGTAAGAAATAACCAGTTTCTACTTCTCAACACTCTCTATACCAATTATGGGAGTGTGAGCATTAGGAGATCGATCTGTGACAGAGCTAAAAAGAGGAGGTACAGGCAACAAAGAAGTAACAGAAGAAGAAGAAGGTAGGATGGTAGAATCCCCCCCCCGAGTCCGAGAAGAGTAGTAGGACTCAGACTCAAAGAAAGCAACATCCTTCCTAACAAAGAAATGACGAGAAACATGATCATAGCACTTGTAATCATTCTAAGTAGAAAAGTATCCAAGAAAAACACCACGAATAGCCCATGGATCAAGCTCGGTGCTACTTGGTCCTAGAGTATGAATGAAACAAAGGCATCCAAACAACAGGGGTAAGAGGGGAAATAAGAGCTTATTTGGATAGACAAGAGTGAAAGGGAGCGACCATCTAAACTCCTAGATGGCATCCTGTGAATGATGTAACTGACAGTATGAACTATCTCTACCCAAAGGATTTGGGCAGATGATGCTAAAAAGGACGAGCTCTAGCAGTTTCAAGAAGATGTCATTTTTTTCCATTCAGTGACCCCATTTCGTTAAGGAGAATATGAACAAAAGGATTCGTGAAGCACCCCCTCATCTTCAAGAAAGATGTTGACACTTCTAGTGAAGTATTCCTCGGCATTATCAAAACAAAGGATTTATACCTGCGTGTTGAACTGAGTGTTAATCATATTACAAAACACTTGAACAACATGAGGCACTTCATCCAGGGATCGTAACAAATACAACCAAGAGCAACGAAAGTAGTCATCAATGAATGTAATGAAATATATATAGCCATCCAAGGAGAGAACAGGGGAAGGTCTCCAAACATCAAAATGGAAAAGCTCAAAAGGAGTGATACTTTTATTTATAGAAGGATAAAAAATGGTTCTACAATGCTTTACCAATTGACAAGTTTGGCATGAAAGAGATGACATATTAATTGACATATATAAAAAAGAGAATAGGACTCCTAACGAACGAAAAGACAAATGTCCTAATCTAGAGTGTCACAAAGTAATCTCCTGAGCTTGTTTATCTCGTAGTAAAGGTGCATAGGATTGAAGAGCAACTATGTTCCCCGGTACAAAGAAGTAAGTCCACCTATTTCACGACCAATCCCAATCATTTGCCTACTTTTAAGATCTTGAAAGACACTATGAGTAGAGAAAAATGTCACAGAACAATTTAACTATATGGTAAGACTACTCATTGAAAGTAAATTAATGGAAAGAGATGGCACATTAAGTGTGGAGGAGAGAGTCAAGTGATCTAAGAGTCTAATGGAACCTTTGCCAGCAATAGTAGCATGGGTACCATCAGTGACAGTGATTTTATCCTGACTCGAAGATAGAGAATAAGAATGAAAGGAAGTAGATATACCTGTCATGTGGTCAGTAACACCAAAGTCAATCACCTAGGAATGCCTAGGGGATTGAGCAGTGGCGCTCAAGGCAGCAACATGTATACCTGACGATAATGAAGGAGAGGATGATGGTGCCTTGAAGCTGTGCAAGAAGACATTGAAGTGTGACAATGTCTGAAGAAGAGAGTGCTGGTGTCACTGTAGTAGAGGTCTCATCAGAAGTAGAGGCACCGGGAGCAGCAAAAGATTGAGGCACAAGGACATTGCTTCGCAGCCTCTGCCCTCTCTTATTGGTTCTGAACTTTGCAGGCATCTTGCAAGGATATTTCTCCCAGCAAAAATCTAAGTCATGGTTTGCATAGCCACAGTGAGTACATTTATTGTCACCTCGCCTCTTATCTCCAGTGGGAGGAGGCCTACTAGTAACACTAGCAAGTGTATTCTCCAACATCAGAGTGTGCAGGAGTGACAGGATTGCTGCTCATAACCAGTCGTCACTATTCTTCACTCAAAACTTTAAAGTAAGTCTCTTCTAATGAGGGAGTTGGGTCCATGTTGAGGATCTGTCCACGTAAGGCATCATAATCTGAGTTCAGCCCACTCAAAAACTTCACAATCTTATCATTTTCTTTAGGTGTCAGATAGATTTGTTGATCAGCAAGTGGCATCCACTTAGTTGCATGATAGACATCTAACCCATTCCACAGTAAAGTTAAAGCACAGAAGGAGGCTGTGATAGTAAGAGAAACCTGTTTTAACGTATGAATGTTGTGGCTCAACTGATACATGTGAACTTTATTCTTCTTGTGACCATAGAGACCAGGTACGGTCTTCTCTTTCCTGCCAAATCCTCTAGACATTCTCTTTCCTGCCTGGAGGGGGGATAAAATTATGGTTATGAAATGGCTTCTCAACTCTATCTGCCCTGGGATTCGACCGACCATCTCGAAAGATGGTCGGTCGAATCCCAGGGCAGATAGAGTTGAGAAGCCATTTCATAACGATGGTCGGTCGAATCCCAGGGCTGATAGAGTTGAGAAGCCATTTCATAACCATAATTTTATCCCCCCTCCAGGCAGGAAAGAGAAGGTCTAGAGGATTTGGCATCTTCTGATCGCCAGTCAGAAACCCAATTTGTCACAACCGCGATATATAGTTCAGCTATGATGGCCCATGATGGAAAGTTATGGTCTGTCGATTTTCCTGATGTAATCTATAATGTGGTCTAGCCAAGCAGACGCCAGTGTCACAGGCTGAACCATAGGAGACAACATTTCAGAGGTTGTAGACAGGTATCTGCCATATCGGAGCATAAAAGAGAAGGCTCCCACACTAATTAACCTGAACTAAAACACCTTCAATGTGAACCAGAGCAGCAGAGGTAGGAGATTAGGCCCTCGACATAAACAAAAGCAGCAGCGAAGTCTGCTGAAGTTGCCGCCGCCGGTGAGCAAGTCAGGCTCTTGGCCTGAACAAGAGCAGAGAGAGAGAGAGAGAGAGGTCAGGCTCTCTTCCTGATCAAGTGCAGCAGAAGCAGCAGCAAAGCCTGTTGGGGATACCAGCCTGAGCGGGAGTTCCTCTTGGCCTGAACAAAGGCCACAAAGTCAGTAGGGTGCCTGCTAGAGAGGCTGGCCTGCACAGAGGGGCCGGTTGGAGCCTGCAGCTGGGACATAAGAAGATACCTTGCTGAAGGCTTCGGCCTGGGCAGGAGAGCTTCGTGGAGGGTCCAGAGAGGGGTCCGCGGCCTGCTGGACACTTCAGAGAAGAATCTGCAAACCAGACAGGGTGGTGATCAGACACCTGCACTCGCCGCCCTGTCTAGGGTTTTGGCTCTTTGTGGGTTGAAAGAGAGGAGAAAGGAGGGGAGTATCCTTGCACTAGCAAGGAAAGTCCCCTAGGAGAGGTGCGGCCTAGGAAAAGTGGGATTTTGATGAGGTCCCATGGCCTCCTGCTCTGATACCATGTTAGGTCAGAAGCAAAAAAGGCCGATCGAGGAAGGAGAGGCCGAACCATCATCTCCCTGGGCAGTTCGCCTTTTAAATATATTAAAGTATCTTGTGTATGATTACAATTCTTCCCCTCTACATGAGGGCAACCAGAAATTAAGAGAAAGTTGTAAGAAAACCCAAAAACTATCAACATTACAAATGTATCCCTATTAATTTACAGAAATTCCCCTGTTCTTCGTACAATGATCAATGGCCAAGTTATCTCTGCAGTAGCAACTTGAAATTATTTAGATTCTATTAAATAATTTCCTTGATCAAATGGGCAAGGCTTTTTCCAAGATTTAGTGTACTAATAGTCATGCAGATGCTTGATGCCTAATCATGAAGTTAAACATGTATTTTTGGGGACACATGGCCATTCCAAAGAAAAGTATGCACCTAGGGTTTTGGACTTACACCCTACCACAGAGTCTTGTCTCCTTCAACCCCAGAATGAGGGCCTTCTCAAGACATGAGCCCCCCTGCACATCATCCTCGTATCATCTTACAGTTCCAAGTTCAGTCCAAGTATGTAATATGGAGGCATTTCATCTTCCCACCTCTCTTTTTCCTCCTATTCGCATCTCTTCAATTTCTCTTTTTCTCTTGTTATCTCCTATTCTCCTCTGCAGCAGCAACAACAGTAGACACCTCTCTCCTAGCAGGCGACTGGTCCCCCCAACTCTCTCTCTTCTCATGCATCAAGCAAACGCAGACATGACGAGAACAGCAACAATAGTGGGGTTGAAGATAATGGCCACCCACCTCCCTCCTCGCCATCATGTTGGGCTCTCCTTTCTATCTTCCTCTCTCATTTTACTCTCTCTCCCTGGTCCCATCCCAAAACCAACGACAGAACAACTATGGTAAAAGTGATGACATAGTCTGAGGTTGCTACAAGTCTACAACTAAAACCAGAGTCTGAGGTTGCTACAAGTCTACAACTAAAACCAGAGTCATTGTTGCCACAGGAAGAAAGTATAGAATGTTGAGTTGATAAGAGAACTTGATGGACAGTTCTTCATCCCACCATTTGGGCCACTTAAGGGGGAATAAACAACCAAATTTTTAATAGGAGTAGATGTCATGATCAATTTTTGTTCTGTTTTTGTGATTGGGTGATGCAACAGGTTCATCTTTAGAGGGTGTTATTGCCCAAAGCTCATACATTTTGTATACTCTTTGAGGGAACATAGTAATACACCTCTAAAGTACAAGTACTCTAGCAAAGGAATATGGATAATTACAAGAAAATGCTACATTAAGAGCAATGTTCATTAAGGAAAAACTATAATATATATAAACAGTTAAACATAATATGTTATGTTGGTGTGCCTAGAACAGAAGACTTGTTTATCGATGTATCTTTTATCTGCACAAGATATAAAAGGGAAATTGATGTTAAACATAAAGAGAAACTCAGTGATTCTTTGAAATAGTAACACTGCATTAATTGAACAAAGATGTCATGGTGAGAGGCCTTGTGAACCTGTTGTTGGGGGTTTTAGTTCCCCACCAGCTGCATATTTGCCCATCACACCACCACACCTGGTAAAAAGTAGCAGCCAATGGCCCAATGAGTGAATAAGCCTAAGGTCAACATTCATTATGAATGACAACTTTATCATTAATTTGTAATGTTTCTCAAATAACTATGGAAGACTTTTTTCTGAACTATTTTCTCTCCACATCTAGTCCGCAGGCCATCAGTTGATTTGGAATGAGAACACCGTAAACCAAACCCCTCAACCGCAATTCACTTCTGTTTCTCTTTTTTTATGCTTAGGCAAACAAGAAACCTTTTGTAATCACTTAGATGGCCTAAAACAAAAGGTTAGACCTTTCGTGGCGAGTAAACATAAACATAGAAGTGAAAAACAATCTCTTTCTTCTGAAGGTTGATGAAAAAAATGCACTGAATGGCAAACAGAGATCCAGTAGCTAGGATAAAACTCAATGATTTCTTTGACTTTTTTTTGGAACGTTCAATGATTTCTTTGATGGGTTTTTTAGAAAGAAAAAAACCCTACAATCTTGCCTAATTACAAAAAAACCCTGCAATCTGTCTATTTCTTAAAAAGTCCCCAAAATCTGCTCCTCATAGGAATAAGCCCTTGCCGATGGTCTCCGCAAGGGGACGCCTACAATGCCTAACCCAACTATGGTAAGATAAATTGGAGTGATAAAAAGACCAAAGACCCCCTTAGTAACTCCCACCCAGAGAGAGAGAGAGAGAGAGAGAACGGAAGGTGCAGCCATCATCCATGGTGGTGCTCTTGGCATCACTGCAGTTTAGCAGGTAGTTGTCGGCGACAGTGAACTTGACGGAGGGGGAAGAGCTACTTGCATGGACATGGCCAACACCGGATGAGAAGAAGACAAGGAGGAGGAGGACCACTGCACATTGGTCTCCCCAGGCATGGTTGTCCCGTGCGCTCGTCGCTGCATGTGATGGGATGGTTACTGCTGGTAGAGGCAGGAAGCGGCGGGCGGCAGAGGCATTGGAGGAGGAGGGTGGGGGCAGGGCAGTGGTGGCTGCAGCTCCTCCAGGGAAGAGAGGCCATGGAGGGTCGCAAGATAGTGGTCTGGAAGAGATGGAGGGGTTGGAGGTGATGCACATGCCTAGTCCGGCAGGCCTCTGCGTATGAGAGGAAATGGCAGGACGTGGACAAAGAAAGACAGAAAGATTTGGAGAGAGAAGGGCGGTCTCCAACTCAGACACTGACTTGGGTGGGGGTTCACAGAGAGAGAGAGAGAGGGTGAGGAGAGAGGAAAAGAGGGTATTTTGGGGGGGGAATAGTTAACCATGGGGTGGAAGGAAATTCCCCGCAATATTCTTCTTTTTAAACAGAAGTTAACTATGTGGGTGTTTTTGTAAACATTCGTAGATTTTGGGGGATCTATGAGAAATAGATGGATTGGAGGGGGGGTTGTAATTAGGTAAGATTGTAGGCTTTTTTTAAAAAAACCTTTGATACAAAATGTTAGATAACTCAGCAGGGATAACCAGGTCATGTGGCCAGTATCAATATCATGATAAAGATGCAAAATGATGCAAAACGAACACTCAAATGATTCAACAAACTAAGAAAGAGCTGACTGAAAAGGAGCACGTACATTACTTGGGCGGTAGGATGTTGATGGATGGATTGGGCTTCTAAACTGTTGGAAGGCAAAGTGGAGGCATAGTCATAGGACTGAGGTACAATATACTTCTAGGGCGACTTTGATAACCGAACAAGGGCCAATTAGGGTGAGTTATTCCGCCTACCTGCCTTTAACCGAGTTTGGTAGCAAGGTTACCGTACCCGGGGTCGATTAGGTGTTGTTTGGTAGCGGGATAAAAGTTGAGGAGAATAGGTGTAAGTCATTCTAGGATAATTTATGTCTAGTCTTATTCTCATGTACGTTTGGTACACAAGGGGTGAAATGGGGTTAGAAAAATGGGGATAAGTCATTCCCCCGTTTTCAACCCCAAAATCGGAGTTAACCCTGTTTCCCTTAACCTAGCTTATCCTCGCCCATTTTAGCCATACCAAACGTAGAATGGGATTAGAGCGGAGATATCCCCGCTCTAACCCGATACCAAACGGCCCCTTAGGGTTAAGGCCCTAATTCTGGGGTTAACTCATTCTACCCTCTCACATGGAATGCCCTACCCGACCCCGGTTAGGGTAAGTTACCAAATCAAAAATCTGAAAGCCCAAGGAATAGCCCACCCGGACCCCCCCCCAGGTTAGCTTATTCTAAGCTGTTATCAAAGCCGCCCCTATAGAATAGCTTTGAAGTAGAAAGAGGAGAAATGCCATTGGGTGCTTGAAGAAGGGTGAGCAGCCTCTCTCCGAGGACGAGGATCTCAGGAGCACAGTGACTGACCCGGGACTGGTACCCAGGATCAACATAAAAGAAGCTAAAGATTTATTCTCTCTCTCTCTCTCTCTCTCTCTCTCTCTCTCTCTCTCTCTCTCTATATATATATATATATATATATATACACACACACACAAATATACATATACATATATATCCCATGCACTATGTCCAGCATGCAGAAAAAACATATGGACTATCCTGTGAATGTTGTCCGCAGTTTCTATCCCATGGAAATAGTCTGATATGCAGGAAAAACATATGGGC
Source organism: Amorphophallus konjac (assembly GCA_022559845.1). Taxonomy (NCBI): domain Eukaryota; kingdom Viridiplantae; phylum Streptophyta; class Magnoliopsida; order Alismatales; family Araceae; genus Amorphophallus; species Amorphophallus konjac. Next base: position 283,063 of record JAHNEJ010000167.1, read on the forward strand.
AATATCCCGTGGATGCTGTCCACAGTTTCGTGGTTAAAACAGGTCATGTAAGGCCTACTTCCATGCTCATAAATATGTCCTTTTTGACTGGGAACATCATTTTACAACCAAGTACAAATAAACGGAACGATTGAATATAATAATTTCTTACCAACGGAAATAGTCGCTTCTAATTCCCAAAGGTGCAGCAAGCAATATATCAGTGATCCAAGGTGACAAAGGCCTCAATGGCTTCCGTTCACACTCTTGCCATGACGAACAAAAATCATCTCCATCCCCCCTAGATGTGGTTGCTTGGCTTTCATCATTGCTCCTTTCAGCTTCATTAATTTGATGATCAGCCTTGTAAATTGGCCTATTGTAGTGTGTCAACACTCGTAAAATTTCCCCACATGCTAGAGCCCATTGTTCTGAATATTCCTTCTGCCGGTTAAAAAAGAAAATGTATTAATGTTGAACAAACATCTTTATTACCACTTAGTTTATAGAATATCACAAAATAAAGATTTTTAAAACTGACTTGAGTGGCACTAGAAACTGGAAGTGCAATTGTACAGTAAATTTATCAACAAAACAACATCCAAACTATTTAAAATAGTGCATGCTTCAATCTGCTATCAAAAGAGCATGCAATAAGTGCAGTTCATCATTCCATACCTCGTTGTTTTGGCTAACCAATGAAATGAATGAACTGAAAGGAGGATCATTCTTGTCATACACCAATGTCCCATCAATTATACATGAAAGAATTGGGTGTACGACTGCATGCCCATGCTCGGGATGATACAAAACAAAAATTGCTGCAAATTAGGTAAAGAGCATTCAAGGTCAGCATCTTATCTACAGTAGAAAGAAGAAAGAAACAGTGAATTAACTGACACAAAACTAGTCCTGATACTAAGCAAGGATGAGAAAAAAGATGAGTACCTAATACTTCATCTAAAAGGCGCCTTTCTTTGGATGGATAGTAATTTTGAATAAGCTGCAGAAGAGATCCCAAAATGGATGTTGATATGTCACAATGAGCTTAGTAAGCTTGCAGAAGCTAAATTTATGTTTGTTCAACCAAATGGCAATATTAGAAAACCATGGTTGGCTAAGGAAATGTACCTGAGTTACATCTTCTGGAAATTGCTCAGAGGTGAACTGACCAAAATATTCAACATATGCAATAATTTGTGCCTAAGAAAATAAGACACAGAGATTATACAAACAATAAAGGAACAGGAGAGGCTAATGAGCAGCTTTTAAAATCATTGAGAGCATTATAATTAAGTGGACATGATATCATAAAAATGACTTAGCAGTTAACAATCTTTTAAAATGTAAAATGAGAAAGAATTGAGACACAGATAAAACAACCATAGCTGCGCCATATGTGTCCCACCATGATGCGGGCAATCTCTATATCGATTGGATGTATGTGGTGTAATTTAGTTTGCAGATGTAAGTTATTCTAGAGCACACACAATTATAAGTTATTATCTATTGTCTAGTTGTAAAAATAAATTGAGGTCAATTTTGCCTCACCTACTCTGATATTGTGCTCTCTTTCCACTTTCACATAACAGAAATCTAGCTTTGTTCATCAAATAACTGTTTCAAATGGATGTGATGAAGGTTTGGTGCATAAAATTGTAACTTGTTCGTAGCGTTTAATTAGACTGTTAGGCCATAATAGTTCAATGTTTATACAGTCCTACGTTTGGGTTGATGATGTTTGTCTTTCCTCCACAACCATGGTGTACCTGGTTATGGTTGTGCAGCTACAAGAGCTCAACTGCTAGGGCTACGTTAGACCCAATTAGGGAGCAAAAAGAAGATGAGAGAGGACTCCAGATAGAATTCTCATCTAACAGATGGCAACAGCCTGTTGGGCAGAGAGAGAGAGAGAGAAGACTGGAGAGACAGATGACAACAGGAGAGAGAGCGAGAGAAGACTGGCAGCTGACTGCAGGTGTGTGGTGGTCTATTAGTGCAACGCTGTTGGCATGTGGTACCATATGAGATCAGTCAGACTGTCCAGAGAGACAACTGATCTGCCTAGCTTTGAGGGTGTGATTGACACTAAATGTCAGTGGAAAGCAATTTCACGGCATGGAAACTTATGCATGGATGGCTGACATTATTTGTAGCAGTCAGTGGCATACTTTATCATATCCCTAATGTACAATCATTCTAAGGCACCATTATTTGAAAGAAAGCTATATGTTGGGACCTTCATAACCAAAAAGCCTATTCAAAAATGTCAATAATGCATATAGGGAGAAGTTACATTACAAACAAGTGTGCTCATTTTCAATCAAACTGAAGATGAACATTTAAGCACAACCAACTCATTCTAATCACTGACTCTTACTCAGTACAGACTCATATTCACATATGCGATTTCACAGAAGGTGATGATCACATAAAGCTGGTAGGGCTATCCATTGAGAAGATTGATTGAATAGTTTGAGGGCAGGGCACTAGTGGATTCTTATATCTATAGCAAGAAGAATAATGGAAATGCAAGAGAGATAGAGAGAGCGAGAGATGCCTAACAATCATCAATCAATCCATGCTTTTAATGCATACAGATCAGTTTCAATCTGTAAGGTCTATCAAGCTCCCAGAGCTCATGTATAATCTTTACATTCCTTTTTTTGGTATCTGGCTCTAGGGGCATTACTACTTTCAAAATCATAGGTACAATATTAGCTCTTACTGATTTTTTTTTAGAAAGTCCATTGGTTGGTCCAAGTGGCTCTTGATGCAGTTTTGCTACAAAATTATAAGATAAGGAACTGCTGATGCTATCATTTGGCTGTGATATTCCACATTGAAATATGCAAGAAATGTCATATCAGATCTCAGCTTCATCTTGGTGTGGGGGAGTCAGGCAGATCTCGTGCAAAACTTTGGAGATCACGCATGGTGAACAGGGACCTTGAATATAAAAAATTATGAAAATAAATCAATTAATTACAAAAAAACCCCTGGTCATTGGCAGGGCAGCATAGAAGGGCAAGGGTGAGGGGCAATGTTATGCAGACTGCAGCAGTAGCCAGGGGTTAAGCGGCAGCAAGCAGGGGGTTATGACCCTATTCCCGGACCCTCCCACTAAGTAAGAATTGAAAAGAAAACATAGGTTTTTTAGTTTTTGTCCTATAAATATGTGATTTTAGAAATAAATCCCTGTGACTTGCATATTGGCGACTCCATAAACTTGAAATCTAGAAACAAGTCCTTCCGATTAACATCTGTCTGAAAGTTAAGAATATTCATGGGAATATTCCTCAAATGGAATCAAAACAAACAGAAAAAAATAATGACAGAAATATCCTCTTAAAAATGAATATTGAAAAAAGAGGGGAGAGATATGAAGAATAAATGCATCCACAGATGTTGTGATCAAGTATGAGATCGAAGACGATATCTGGTGAAGGTCAGTACTCATTTAGAAAATTTTCCCCTTACCATAGATGGTCAGCATCACAACTGGGGGAGAAAAGAAAGCATTCAAGTTGAAGAAAAAAAACAAATTTCCAGGTTAACAAATCCAATTAGGTGCATGCACATGTAAAGTTCATCTAGTGTAGTCCCTCTGAAAGAGACCAGTGACTTATCCCCAAGTAGAAAGATTTCCCACCAAACATCAAGGTTTTTCTTTGCCCCACGTGCTATAATTACAGCAACCTTCATTTATGCTCCAATATCAAGGTTATTTACACCCTGATTGCAAGGTCACATGCAAAGAATCAACTGAAAAGAAATCAAATCATTGGAACTGTGACAATACGCCTATGGGTACATTTGCACACATCAAACCATAGGCCATCTTAGACATGTCAAGTCTCAACATCATATGAGAGCGCCATAGACCCATAATTTTTTAGAGGAAAATGAACTTGCTAGTGTACTCTCAGAATCGGTTGCTTTCAAATTATTTTTTCTTAAAAAAAAGAAAA